>WBMY01002320.1:12871-43531 GCA_013397315.1 Donacobius atricapilla | reverse complement strand
GAATACAAAATACTGCAGCATAGCCATATTCAGGATCATCAGACATCTAAATAGGCCACTGACACATTAGTGCTGGTAGAGTGGTTAGCACTGCAGAGTGGTCCTTTTTTACAAAACCAGCTCAGTTTCTGGTCAAGTAATATCCTTTGGTAAAGAGAACCACAGAAAAGATTTCAGTTGCTCTTGGAATTTCAATTGTGGTTACAAAGAGAAGAAAGAAAATAGGATCAAAAATATTTAATTGAGACAGCTGCAAATAAAACATTGAAACACAAAATATATGTTAGAATATGTTTTAAGATCATGGACTTAAAATTGATTTTGTGAGACATTTCATAGAGTAGCTTTTTTTTTTTTTTTTTTTTTTTAGGAATAAAACCACTTTTATGACCTAGCAGAAGTTTAGGCTTTATGTACTGTACATCACTTAAACTGAAACCTGCAGGTACATTTCTTTGAAGTTGCTGGGACGTGTGCGAATACATTAAAGGTTATTGGACAGGAATATTCTTCAAAATAAGCAAACAGTGAAATCCATGTATTTCTTTTCCTGTGTGGTAGCTGAGCAGTGTTACAGCAGTATGCCAAAATTCACTGGTGGCCACACTTTTAGAGGCAAGCTGGTCATATCCCCTTTAAATAACAAGCTGTGTACAAGCATCTGGACTATCTCTGCTTCCATCCGAAGCACACGTGATTTCTTTGGCAAAATCAGCCATTACTTAGGAAATTTCTGAAGGGGGTAGCATCCAGTGTAGCAGTTAGGAAGGACTTGCTCTTCTGAGTACACACCAGCTCTATCTAGCAAGTGCCAGTCCACAATTCCCAGCATGAGCCCTTCTGTGGTGCAACATGCAACTGCCCTAGAGCCAGGGGCTGATTATTATAACAATAACAATTTTCAACAAGCAATATTAAAACTGTCTATATTGTTCCTTCTGTAAACACATTGAAATGCAGGCAACTGAAAGGTAACAATGAAAGATCATGTGTTATTTATAGATCAGATCAAATCTGATAGCAGCAGAGGTAGCCACAAGAGAAACAGCCAAGATTTTACCCAGACTGCTTTGCCAGTCTGCAGCCACAGGGAAAAACTGGGTTAGGGTTCCTTTAGAGTCTGTTCTTCCTGCTTTGCTGCTTGTCTTTGTTCCTTGGGGATGCTTCTAAAACCCAATGGGAGATGCAGCATAAGAGCACAGGCAGCCCAGTAATAGCTGATGTTATTGATTTAGGTGTGCTCTTTCCCTTCAGTGAGCTGTTACTAAAGAGGGGCTGAGTTACCATTTTACTGAGTTTTACTGATGTCCTAAGAGTACTGGGCTGGATCACTTCTGCACCAGGGATAGTGAAGAAAATACCATCAGTATTTCCTCCATTAAAACCTGTTTACTTGCCTATTAGCTGCGTTCTTGCTAACAGGTGCAGGTTTCAGGTCTCGCTCATATATACTCAACCGAGGCTCTCACAGGACTTGAGGTTCTAGCTCAACCAAATATTAGGTGTAAACCTAGGTTTTACTGGGAAGCTGGGTATTTAGTCTTCAGTGTAGTATGGATGTGGAAGGGTACCAGACCTTAGGGAAGAGTCAATAGGTATGTGTCTTTCCCAGGTTTGGCTCCTGCTCAGTCGGTGGCTTCAGGCAGGGTACTGGAACTTTTTCTGTCTTCCCCTTTTACACTCTTCATGCCATAACTTCTTCTAATGTGGGTATGCTCGGAGGGTGCTCATGTACCCACCACCACCCCATAGGATAAGGTCCTGGTGCAGATGGGCTCCTGGCAGCTGCTGCAGGAGATGCCACAAAATCTCAGGTGCAATTGCTGAAAAGCCGACTGCTCTGTGGTGCTCAGAGCTGGTGATTCGAAGCTCTGTGCCAGAGGCAAGATTGTATCCTCTGTTGCTCCTCTGCTCCTTGACTGCTGGTTGAGACGTTCTTCTGCCCACCCCAGAGAGGCCAGAGGTGGGCAGAGGAGGGTGGGCAGAGGAGGGCAGGCCACCATCAGGCAGGGTCCCGTGAGCAACATGCCTGGACTAGGTGAAGAACAAGAAACTCCTGTGAGCAGGTCAGCTCATGACTTCCTCTACTTCACACAGTTCCTCTGACCTTGCTGTTTCCCCCTGCTCTCAGGGACTTCTCACACTGGCAACAACTGTTGCTGTCCTATTGTCTCCCCCTTTCCTTCCTCTGTTGGGAACCAGCATTTCTACCTGCAAGGATGCAAAGTACAGAAAGGGAGCCACTGCCAAGCACCGCACAGTGAAAATACAAAGGACTGTGTGGATTTGTCATTATGACCAAGACATGGAAAACTGCAGGGTTACCTAGTGAGCTACAAACACATAACTTGATTGCTCCATTAGGAGCAAGAACACCAGGAATGTCAATCCTGTGCCTTTTACCAGTGTTGCCCCATTGTACCTGGTTGGCCCTGGCATCACCTACCAGGTTATTTAGCACTTGCCTTGATGAGAGACAAGTGACACCAGGGAGAGGTTCCATTTCTAAGGGCTATCTGAGTCTGAGGGGAACCACGGCATGAGCTGGGAGTGAGGTAATAGAGAACTATATTAAACATTTAAGGATGAGCTGACCCTGGTTTGTTTGATGCTCTGTTTCCTAATGGATACAACCAACAGGTTTCCATTTCACTCTTGGTCCCATGGATTTTCAGGCAAGGCATGAAAGCAAAGACATTCCTCAGAGAGGTGGTATTTTAATTGTTTAAATACCAAATACATTTCAGCATACTATTTTTAACACTCGCCTTCATGTAGACACTTTCATATAATATTCTTTGTCTTTTTATATAAAATATTTCATTTTCAATAAAATAAATGGTTTATCCTCACCCAGTTGCTACTTTCTCACTTTGTAAAGCAGAATAACCATCACATTAGTATTTTTAACATGGAAAAGGTTACACTTCCTTAAAGAAATCTTTCCTAAAATATGTCCTTGTAGTGTGAGATGGAGGCATTCTGTCTCCAGATAGCCCACATCCACCATAGTAAGCACCAGAAAACAGTACTGCAAAGCAAGCTAAATATTAAAAAAAAAAAAAAAAGGAAAAAAGAAAATCCACCTATATAAATTATTATCCTACAATATACAGGGTTTAAGCTTTTCTTGTATGCCATAAGAGACAACATGGTTAGAAGAGACTGAAGACTGAAGGTAGTATTTTAAATCCATAATCAAGGCACCAAAAGAAGAAACTGGATTTTTATCTCAAAATTTGAAGATCCAAACCATCAGTCTGTGATCAGGTACAAGCTGAGGATTTCTTGCTGTACCATGCTGGGTTGCTGCCATCGTATGTGGAGGATCATTTGGCTTGAAAATGAATGTGTTGCTAGCGAAATCAATTTAATATATTTTTATTTACAAAATGCATTTGTGGTCACATTTGAACAGACAGAAATAAATTGTCGATTTTTACTAAATGGAGGCTGTTTTTTTGATAATCCATTTAGACCTGTTTCATGTAGAAGTCTATCAGAACACTGTATAATTTATTTTTCTAAAAAGCACAGGTATCAGATCCCAGTCCTGGTGTCTCATGGTGTTTCAAACTAAATAGAAATGCAAAGACGGGTTCTGGGGGTTTGCAGCAGGGAAGATGCCCATAGGAAGGCACATTTCCCTGCACACACGAAGCAGAACTCAGGACTGCATTTCTCCAGAGGCTAATAGGGAGTGCCATGGCTCTTTGGCTGCAGGATCCTTCACTCATGCGTGCTGCCAGCTCTTCTTGTGCCCAGAGGACAGAGACTGTGCTTGGGGACAGTCAGGTTAAAACTTCAGGTTCCCAAGAATATCAGTGAGGCAAGAATTTCAGTTTGCACCGCAGAGCGAGGTGCTCCAAACCTAGGAGGCTGGGTCAAAGCTATGATCTGATGTGCCCTAAGTGTTTAGAAAACAAACAAACACCTTGCAAATAGCAAGCAGATGAAGTGTGTTCAGTGGGGTTTTTTTGGTTGGTTGTTTGGTTGGTTTGGTTTTTAAATAGTATTTTAAATATCTCACTCCCTCTGGTGAAGGTGTTCAGCTCTGCCCTGAGCCTGATCACTCTGCTAGATTCCTATTTATATCAGTCATGTGACATTTCATTCTTTCTTTCTTTGCTTTTTTATTCATTTTTCTAGTTATGTGAGAAAATACTCACAGACCAAGAGCCCTTGTTCAGCTGAACAAGGAAGATGAGAAGGTGCTCAGAAGCACACTGGCACATGGACTGTCATCAATACCAAACAGTCATGATTCTCTGGCCCTGGAAAACAAACTTGTACTCTTGTTGCAACCATAGGAAAATGCTCTGCCTATTCTTGCCTGGGTGGTCAGGTCCTTGGCATGGTAATGAAAGAGGGAGCATGGCAAGGAGCTGCAGGAGTGAGAGCTGAGCGCAGCAGGCCACACGTGGTGGATGCTGTTCCTACAAGCCCTGCTGCCTGCCACAGGCTCGTGCTGCAGGGATGCTGGGCAGAGGTGATGCATGCACGTGCCTGCACACAGACCACCTTCAAGGCACTTCCTCAGGGGTCTGGACAGTCAGGAAACAGCTTTGAGAATTGTGACATAAAACCCAAACAAAACCTCATGACTTCACACCAGTGAGAGATCATGGCACCACAGTTTATGTGGTGGGCTCAGCCCATCGTGCTCAACCAATGGGGTCCGTGAGCCTTTCTCACACACTCTGAACAAGACACAAAGAGACCCTGTGTTCCTTAAGGGAGGATTTTACTTTTGGAGGACATACGGCCCTTTTCTTTGAGAAACGCTTGTTTTGAGGTGCATCACAAGAAACATGCAAGACAACCTTTGCAAAACTATATTGAGCACATGCTGCTCTGGGCTATCCTATCCTATCCTATCCTATCCTATCCTGTCCCATCCTGTCCTGTCCTGTCCTGTCCTAGGTGGCTTTCAGTTTTTAAATGCTAATTCCTTCACACCCTGGAGCTTGGGACTGAGGTCTGCTCCTCAGAGATCTTTGCTGCTTTAATGCCATAGTACTCCATTTTCTGCTGGCACATTGCACAACGTGACAGGCATCTGTCACGTGTTTGTTCTCTCAGCTCTTCCAGCAGAAGGCAAATGTTGTCAGTAAACTTGTTTGTTTTGAAAAAATATGTGTGTGTGTATAATTACTCATATTTTTGTGTGTGTAAATGAAGCATACATACACATGCATGAAAATTGTGTATCTGTTCCTTGCAGGGGTGTGAAATCCCCCCAGCAAATTCTGTCTGCTGCACAATCAAGTCAGCACAGTCCGTGTAGACTGAGAGCAGCAAAGGTGCTGTGAGACTATAAATATTTTCTAAACAACTTTGCAGACAGAAGGGTAACAAACTACCCCTCTATCAAACAGCTTTATTCAGCTTACAAACCACTGCTACATGCTAAGGCAGCCCCTATTGAGTGTGCTGATGTTTCCTGATCACAGCTCAGCTCAGCACTCCAACTGCCCCCAGCAGAACTTACAACAGTGCAGAGACCAAACAAGTGCTCAGCATGTGGTGTCTGTGGTGCAGAGAGGTCTCAGCATCTCTGGAGCATATCTACCGAGTGCCCATCAGGATGAGGACATCCTGCAGTCAGTCTTCTCCACCTTCCCTTCTGTCTATTAGCCTTTTACGGAGTTTAGCCCTTGGTCAGTGGTTATTGCTTATTCATGTATGATGTCTGGTGGTAGCTTCCTTAGCACTTACCTCTAGTGCCTTATTTCAACCCATCATGCCTGGTGTCAATGCTGGTGTTTCCACTCGATTGCTCTGGGTCCTATTTCAGCAGTTTTTAACAACGTTTTGCTTCAGGCACTCAGTCTTCACACCCATACTTGTTGGACTGCTGAATATCCCTACTGAGTCAAGACTGGCACCTCAGCACAGGGTTAAGACAAGCCTTTCTTCTCTCCTGGTTGTCCGTCTTCCCTCCAGACCCCTATGACCCATTCCTAGTGACTGCTTGTAGTCACACTGATGACTGATTTATTAAGCAGCAGAAAATCAGCTGATTGCAGGGACTGGAGCTGTTGCTAAGACTGTTAAATTATGGAAGCAAACTTGGGGTACCTTGGCAGTGCTTTGGAAGCTGCCAAAAGAACATTGCTGCATTGCTCCTAACCAGTTTGGGGTTCCACAGGCAGAGGCGAGTGTTGCTTACAGAAACTTGCAAGGTGCCATTGTGTTGATGTGATGTACCCATATAGCCTGTAACAGCACATGTAGTTTGGGTGAGCAGACTGTGACCAGGATCAAGAAGATCTGCACATTTTCTCAAGGGGAGCTCTGTGCCCATTGTTTCCACCAGTTTCCTATAATCACCCACAGGCCTTCTGTCTCCTCCAGTGAAGTAATCTCTAAATATTGGAGGTTACTGCCGAAGTCTTAATGGTAGATTTGGATGTCTGCATGGGATAGTTTCCAGTTCCCTGGGCTGAAGAGAATAATCATGCTGGAGGCAGGAAATTGGTATTCATTTTACTAGTAGTGCTGGCATTCCTCCCAGTAAGTCTCCAAAATATATCCTGGTGTTGCAGTAAAGGATGAGCAGAGCAGGGATCCCCACCTCCATTAGACATTTGGAACTCTTCTTGCACAGAAGTGTTCATGTGAGAGCCTTAGTGAGATTAGCAGGATCAGTCATGCTGCCAATGACCCCATTTTCTGGGTGCAGCTAGTCCGTGTGTGTAGGTAGGACTTCTCTAACTGGATATGCTGTTGGTTTGATTATTTGATCTACTTTTTGCCCTACTGCTTCCACCTTCTGCAGGGTTGACATTGCATGTCTTCCTCACCAGTGTTGCATGGGGTTCTTTAGTGGGGTTTTGTTTCCTCAGTCTGAAATACCACAGGCCACTTGCAGTGCAGAAGGTATTACCTCCCTTGGTGCAGATGGGGTGGGGATCACACATGAGCCAGGATAGACCTCAGTGCACACTTTTAGCAGGAACACAGTCCACCACATGGGCCTGTCCTCCTCCTATCTACTACCCTCCAGGATATAGTTGGCAGAACAATGCTTGAACCCTGTAGCTGTCTGATTGGTATTTAGCCAAAGTACACTCCTGCCCGTAGCACTCTCACAGGGGTAGATGGTATTCTTGCCCCTCCACTGCAAGCCATTTAAAAGTGATGTGCTCTGTTGGATTATCTCTTCCGTTAATCCACAGTCTTGTTTCTCCCTTCTTAGGAGAGGGACACTTACACATCCCACTGTGCTGGCAGTGGACCAGGCTTGAGATAAGTATAAGACTGAAGGCTGCAAACAATAATCTCTCCGTATAGGTTGGCTTTCCCTGTAACTATCTCCTGTCCCCTTCCTGATGATTGATCATTGCATTAATTTTGAAAAGCCCTCATATGTTTCCCTATGGCTCTGTTTCACTCTTTATAACCCAGGTCTCATTGCATACTGTTGGTACAAAGGTTGGGCTAGGAGGACATAAAAGAGGCGTGGGATGGGGTGGTGAAAGTAGTATGAGAGGAGGACAGTTGAAGGTCAGAGTGGAGAAAGGCACTTCTAGAGCCACCTCCTCAGAGCTACATCCTTGTCTTATTTGGTAATAGACTAAGAAACCTAGTTTCTGTGTAGGAAATCTAGAAACTACTCAATCCTGAGCAACAAGTGCCTTCTGCCAGCTATTTTCCATCTGTATCTGTGTCAGGGCCAAGTTTGTACTTCAGCAATGAGGGTTATGTGTGCTCCCTAGGTGTGATCATCTTTTTTAACTAGAAAGAGTTTCTAGAGTCTAGAAAGATGTCTAGCCCTTGTTGCTTTAAAGGAACATAACCCGCCGATTGCCTGGACCTGGTTCTTGCTCAGTAGGGCAATACTTGTACAGACTAGGTAGACCTGCCTGTTCTGCAGAGGAGTTGGTTGGTGCATCCAGTGTACACACCCATCCAAGCAACTCCCTCCAGCAGGTACGGCTCACAGTGGGTATTTCGGATTCTGCTACAGAAACAGAGGAGTGCAAGAAAGCTGTATTTAACCATTGGTGTCACAGGAATACGGGGCTGGGTGCAGCGTCCTGCCTTGTTCAGGTTCCACATAGCTATATACACAGCAGCCATCCCTCGTTCATGTCTTTGAACATGAACACTTGTCTCTGAGATTGTTATTTTTAGCATGGGTATCTGTAAAACAAAATGTAATTCACCTTTTTCAGTTCCAAACTCTACAGTTTATAGCACCCTCTTTGCTTTGTATCACCCTCATTACATGGAGATACAAGATTTTCAGCCTCCATTACTCTTTTACCAGTATAAATTATTTTGCTGGATCATCCATGAAAAAACACGTACCTCTAATCCATCACTATTTTGTCTCAGAGGGAGGCCTCTAGGATGTGGCAGCAGTCCCTATTCCTGCTTGTGTGCAGATGCCCTCTGTTTCAGCAGGTTTTTGCACTGACAGAGTTAGGACTCTGCTGCCCCCCATCTCCTCTGTATTTGGTGCTTCTACTGAGGACATGAGGGTGCACTTTTGCTAGGCAGTGGGGGACAGCTTCATACTTTCCTGTTAACAGAGTCCATGCCACCATGTTTGAGATGGTGCTACCTTGTCACCCATTGGGGTTCCTGTCTTACCATGCTCGTTAGGGAAATGTGATGCTGAGCCTTTGCCTAAGGAGCCATTCTTATCTCAACACCCCCCTGAGTGGGACCTTTTACGGATGTACCAACCCCTGACCGGGTGCACTGCACTGGATATTGCCTCTCCCACTGTTTACTGTTCCTGCAATACTTGTAGGAGTATTGGAGATAGACTTCCCATATGCACAAGGCTGGTGTGACAGTGGTCTGTTACGTGTTGGGTTTTAGGAGTCAAGTACAGAGCATTCTCTTAGGAGTTACTGAAAAGGAAGAAGTCATTTAATTTCACCCTTCTTGAAGATATTCATTCTGCCAGTACCAAAATATTTCATTGACTTCATCATATAATTTACTTGAATTCATCAATGATGTATCAAGTGATAAATCAAATAGATGAAGTATTAAATTTTTGTAAAAGGAGAATGTTTTAATAGTACTTCCCTAGAAAATTAGCATAATACTTCTGACCTATTTCTACTCAGTATGATCAGCATCTTGTGATACAAAACACTTACATGAGAAATTTTTCAAAAGCTATGAAAATAATTATCCCCTAGAAGCAGTAGAAATCTAGGCATTCATCCAGGAATAATGTCTCAGCCTGATACCCCAGGAAATCCTCCTTCTGTCATGCCCAAAAACCGTATTGACAGGTGGCTTTGGCAATACTAACTGCTACTGGTGTGAAAAGAAAATAATTAACAACTATAATCACAAAATTGCTCTAACGAAACCCCTTCCTGTTGCTGCTTTGCTGGGAAGAGTGTGTATAACCTCTTTACAGTGGCTTCATCTACCTCTTAACTAATATTCGTACCATAACGTTTTCATTCCCTCTATTTCCACAGGGCTCATTCAATATTAAAAGATGTGCTGAAACACTACCAAGCATCAGCAGACACACACAGAAATACAAATATGTCTCATTTATCTTTCCCCAAATGAATTTCTGTGATGATCTAAACCAGTCCAAATTCCCCTTGATTTCTGAGGGTCCTGGGCATGTGTTCTGAAGTGATGGGCAGAAAAGCTTGCATGTGTATAATATTTTTGAGCTGTGAATGGACAAACTTCATGATAACCGACATGTGACAGAGCCTTATCTCTCTTTCCCAAACAGCTAATATGCCAGAGGATTATCCAGATCAGTTTGATGAGGTAGTGGACTTTATTCAAGCCACTATTAAAAGACTGAGAAGGTCACCAGATAAACAGACTCCAATTTTTTCTAGGCGGGAGAGAAACCGTCAAAATGCAGCCACGAACATAGAGAATTCCAACAAAAAAGGAAGGAGGAATCAAAAGGGCAAAAATCGAGGATGTGTCTTAACAGAAATACATTTAAATGTGACTGACTTGGATTTGGGATATGAAACCAAAGAAGAGCTCATTTTCCGGTATTGCAGTGGATCTTGTGATGCAGCTGAGACGACCTATGACAAAATTTTAAAAAACTTAACCAAAAAGAAAAAACTGGTCACTGACAAAGTGAGGCAAGCCTGTTGCAGACCCACAGCCTTTGATGATGACCTGTCCTTTTTGGATGATAACCTGGTTTACCACATACTGAAAAAACATTCCGCGAAAAGGTGTGGATGCGTCTGACAGCTGTGTGCCAAGGCGGCACCAGTTTTCCATTCCTGCTACGCTGCAAAGAGAGGGACCAAGGTTCCCAGGGAAGTGTCTGCTCCAAATGGAGGACAAAGGACCAAGAACACAGAATGAGGAGCCATGAGAGCCTGGGGATATGGAGGCATGCGGCAGAGCAGAAGGATGGAGACTTCTGACGTCCTATGGGGATTCAGATAAAAGCTCAGGTGGAGATGATGATGGATGGATGATGTGCACACTACCTTTCCTGTTTGACTCAGTCCACCATCAGTGAGACTCAATCCATGAGGAACGTGCTTAAAAACACAACCCTGCCATACCACGCTGTGTTGTAGTTATGCGATGATACACCAGTTATACCAAGAAGCTTAGCTAAGAAGTAGCTTAGGAGTACTTTACTAATCCCCTGTGCCCTCAGCTCTACTGAAAGACACATCATGCTACTGCTCACTGGAGGGCGGTTCCTGAGTGCTTAGGACAACTCCTAAGCTGTAAGATTACCCCTGTAAGTAAGATGATATTGAGCAAATATCAAAATGACCAGGCTGTAGTTCTTATGAAGCAAAACATTTCCACTTACTGGTTAAGTTTGGTTATTTCCATCTTGTAATTCTTCAAAATGAGTGCAGGATTTTGTTCTTCTGCTACCTGTGAAAACAAGTTGAGTTTTTAAGCACTTCTTCCTAGTACAGTAAGAGAAATAACAAGCCCAGCCTACACAAAATGTGTTTCTTTAGGTTTACAAAGGACTAATGTCACTTGCATAACATTTCTATTTGGTCATTGTGATTGAGAAAGACTACTTGATGCAATGCATCCCTTCAGAGACATGAGTATACAGAAGATATTTATTGAGATTAAGTTATTGTTATTTATTACGGTTCAGTAATGAGTCTCCTTATTTATTAAAGTGTCTTTCAAAGGTGCCAAAGTAGATGGCGCTTGGGGATATAGAGAGACAAAGACGTTGGGAACAACGGTCCATGCTTTTGATTGAAAGTGTTAACTTGAATGCAAAAAATCACTTACTTTACCTTTTTTCTTTTAAACAAAATCTTGATTATGTTCACAAAAGGTAGTGGTGAAGCCTGCAGCCCTTATTCCTGTCACTAAGCCTTTTGAAAATTATTGCTGTAAGTCATACATGTGCAGGAGCAGCAGTGGCTCTGGATAAGTGAGGGTTGCAGGACTTGGCTCAATATTAGCAATTTGTTAGAAAAACTAATTTTTGTAATATTTTAAATGTAGCCACAATTTTTTTCTCACAATTTATGCCAACTGACCTCATATAACTATTGACAAATGGAAAATAATCACATTTAGCCTTATAATTTCTAGTTATATTTATTTAAGCTTTTCCTTCAGTACTTCTGCATAGAAGAGGTTAAATCCCTCTTACTAGTTAGTCCTGGATTTAATATAGCCTGCAAGTAAACAGTTGTGTTAAATAACCAGAGTGTTTTGTATAATTTGCTGAAACATTACAGGATCATCACCATGCAGCAGAACAGTCTGAGTTTCCTTAGGAGGAGGGAGTTTGTACAGCAAAGGTGTTTGTACGTGACCACTAACACAAGCTCTCATTCTGGAGACATTTTTCCCAAAGGAGCAGGAGTGCAGGTCACTAGACATACCTGACAACCAGTGAAGCATCAACTCCCACAAAAGCAACATGAAAAAAATCCTTATTGAAAACCACAGTCCAACCTTTTATCTCATGCATGTAATGGCTCTCCATACTCATTTTGCCCTGGGCCCCTTGGGGCACCACTGAAGAAGGGTCTAGAGGTCAAAAAAGTCCAGAACAGGCATAGAAAGATGTACCAGGGGTATGGCATGTAATTCATCCCTGACTTCCACCACTTTTCTGGGCGAAGAGAGGATAACCCTGGAGAACCACCCGCAGGGTCAGTTCTCACCCTGCCGTGGGGACGCCATGCCCTCCATGCTGCTCAGGGTGGTGGCACCACCACACTGGCACGATGGGGGCACTGAATGCCTGCCAGGTGGAGGGTCAGCTGCACTGCCAGGCAGCTGATTGGCGACAGCACGCAGAGCTGTGCTTTCCCTTGCCCCAGTTGATTAAAACTTGCCTCAAAGCATTTTCTGTGCAGCTTGAAGAGGCTGCCACCAAAGCAAATCCTATGTTCAAAATACAAAAGGGTAAAGTTAGTGATTTTTTTTTTTTTTTTTTTGACCTTACTGAAGACAGGAGTGTGCTTCTCTGGATTTTTTTACTTCACCTGCAATTATATGTCTCAATCATTTGTGTTAATCAACCAAAGTTCTCTACAGACTTTATTTTTGTACAATATTCATTTTATAACTTTTTACAAAATAAAATTCATTTCTATTGTTACGTGGTTGTTGTTTGTGCTTCCCCATCATACAATTTTCAAGTTACAGTGTTGCCCAGTTTCCCAATCTGCATGAGAAGATGCTGCGGGGCCAGCAAATCTTCCATGGAGTGGAGCCTTCCTCTCCTACCTCACCAACATCTTTAATCTGGATCAGAAGTGTCTGCAGCTTCTTAGTGAAACATAACTGAGTCACTGCAATAATTGACTTGAAAATGCACTTGACTTGCAATAATTGACTTGAAAGTACAATTCCTATACTCAGAGGAGATTGCATTTTGCTTTGCTAATCCAGGTGTCATATCAGTTGGTCTAAATTCCATCTACTTTGGCAGTTCTTTTTCCTTCATCTTTAAAGATGAAAATAAAACTCAAGGAATTTTCTTTTCCATCACCATTACAGAACAGATGAGGACAGGTTTTGTGGCTGTGGCCAGCAACATTTTCTCAACTCTTTCATTTCAAACCTTGCAGTTCCCATTACAGAATCCATAAACACACATAGACTTACACGTTTCAACACCACACTCAGTACTGCTACAGAGAGGAGGAGGGAGCATCTGAGCAGTGAGCCAGAGTACAGGAGATCAAACATTAGTAATGCATAGCATATGGATGCCTTGGTTTCATTTGTGCTGGGGGGACCATGCACACAGCTCTACCTCAGCTGCTGGAATGCACAGCAAAACTTGCAAGCCTGGCTTTTGAAGCACCCAGTATCGAAGGCATTCCTCCTCACATGCCACTGTCTGCCCTTCGTGCAGCAGAAGTCCACCCATCACATGCAAAAGCTGGACACATTAAGTTTTTGGCATAGAAATGACCTGCGGTTCCACATTCAGAGGAGATTGTGCACTTTCCCAAGAGTTGGAGGGAACATCTATATAAAACACAGCTGTGAGGCGCTCTGAAGGTTAATCTCTGTTCTTACAGCCCTTCTGTTTGTTATTACAGGGATGGGGAAGCAGAAGGTCAATGCAGATGCCTTCCTTGGTTTTATCAGGCTTTGAATGGGCCATGAAGCAGCTGGAAGGGGCAGTGTTGTTTGCATGGAGGTGTTTTACCCATCTTCCCCAACCTTCCTGGTGACAACAATATTGGAGAGAGCAGATGAGGCTCTCCTACTGCAACTCCAGGCTTACCACTGCTGGGCTTGCACCTGCAGGCTCCTTTTCTGGTTAAAGTGAGGCTTGCAGTAGTTTCTTGACACCCTATATGTGTTAAAGCAATTTGAAACCTTCAGCTGGCAGGTTGTGTAAAAGATTTTAAAAAAAAAAACTTGCTAGTACTGGGCTAGACATTATGTTGCTGCTTGAGTAGTAGGCATAACACTACCCTGGATCCCTTCTAGAAGATATTTCCCAAGATAGATAATTTTTTTAGAAGGGAGAGATTAGGCAAACACCGTAACTATTTACACTTACTCAAAATCAGGATGTTAAAAGCTTTATTACCCAACATCTTGATTTTTTTTTTTTTCTTTTTCAATTTAGTGTTGGATTTTCTTGGATCAGTTAGCATTGTGCTGCCAAGCAAGAATGACTGAGATTTAGGACAAACCATGAATGTCTAAGGAAAAAGTAGGTATTTTGCAAGGAGGGCTTATTTACTGATGCAGCTTGGAACTCTGTGCCTCAGTGAGCCCCCTCCAGCAGAAGGGATTGCAGCCATGTGCTACCCACAAGCAGGACATCAGGGGAGAAAAGGTCATAACACCAGGTCCATCTGCCATCTGTCTACCCCACAGCAGCCTGGTGCTGCTGGTCTCAGCACAAAGAGGACGAAGTAGGCAGAATTGTATCTGATATGGGTTGTTTCACCTCTGCCCACAAAAGTGGAGAAAGGACAAAGGAAGTCAGTGCCTCAGTCTGGAGAAGCACAGGAGGAAACCAGAAGCAACCTCACTCATTGCAATCTGGATGGCTAACTAAAAATACAGAGAAAAATATCAGGATGAAGAAAACAAATGGAGCTGACACATTGTATAAATAGGTCTTCAAATGTCATGCATGGCTGGAACAAAGATGTTTTGTTCCAAAGCAAGAGACAGCTTGAAATGGCTCAGTAATACACATTGAGAAGTTTGCTTATTTGGAACAGAGCTCTTCTAATGAAAAGGTTAATTGTGTTGCAATGGAAAAGAAAAAAGGCAAAGCAGAGGCCAGGCTTGCACTCCTCACCCTAACAAAATTTCCCACTGGCTCAAAGTGAAGATTTTCTATCACAAACATCACAGGACCAAACTACTAACAGTCCAATAAATTATAAAGTAGGTATATTCATGGGCCAGTAAGAATAGTTAAATAAACCATATATCCCAGAAGCATAAATCTCACTGGCTTTCAGACAAATTGCAGCAGCAGCCAGTGAGGGAAACATGGTGCTCAGGTCAGCCTGATGAAGGGAAGTTTCTTTTGTCAGGCACGGAGCTCCAGTACTCGAGGTCAACACCGAGATGTCTTCACTTGCCATTGTTTTTTTCAGTGCTGAAACTGCAGCATTTTATTCACTTTTCCCCAAAATGTTCACTCACAAGTGAAGTGAAGAAAAAAACAATGGGCTTTTGAAGGCTGAAAAGGGCTGCTATAATTATCTAAAGAGCTGATGTTTTGTCCACAACTTCTCTAGCTTTTTGACAGCAATCTGAACTCTACCCCTTGTGCAGGTTTCCTTCCTCTGCCCCAAACCTTTGTCTTTCCCTCTGCTGGCACACTTGAACTTCCTTCTCTGTCACCTCAGGTAAGGCTCAAATATCAGTCCCTGGTCCAGACTTGCACACATCATCCCCAGGCAGCCCTGCCAGGATCCACCAGCATCCTCACCAGCACGACACCATTGCCTGTTGTGGAGTTACTCCAGTTTCTTAGGAGTCTGAATAAGTATATCAAAGCTGGTTAGTTTCTTAGCAATATTCACATAGAAATAGTAAAACTGTGTCCTTGTACAATGCCCCTACTCCTTCTATTTGTTTCATAGACCATGGAACGGTTTGGGTTGGAAGCAACCTTGAAAGTGACCTCATTTCAACCCTTCTGCCACGGGCATGGACACCTCCTGCTAGACCAGGTTGCTCAGAGACCCATCCAATCTGTCCTTGAACACTCACAGGGATGGGACATCTCCAGCTTCTCTGGGCAGTCTGTTCCAGTGCCTCACCCACCCCCACAGTTATGAATTCCTTCCTAATGTCCAGTCTAAGTCTACCAATTTGAAGTCATTCCACCTTCTCCTATCACTACATTCCATCATGAAAAGTCCCTCTTTAGCCTTTAGGTACCCTTTAGTTACAGGAAGACTGCTCTAAGGTTTCCCTGGAGCCTTCTCTTCTCCAAGCTGAACAACCCCAATGGTCTCAGCCTGTACCCAAAGGAGAGGTGCTCCAGCCCCTCAGTCATCTTCATGTGTTTGGGGATTTCTGGAGCTTTAACACATTTCACTCTGCTCTGATCACGTTGCTAACTCCTTGGGTTTTTTCCCACTGGCACTCACCCACAGTTTTCTCTTCCTGGACAGTCTCATGACTTCACACAATAATCTTTGGCTTCACACATGCTGTAAATATGTCTCATAATTCCTATTTCAGGTTAATGTCATTTCCCTCTGATCCAGACAGGGGTCAACAGGCACTTCTTGTTAACATTTGTTATTATTTCTAGCAGAAGTTTTTATCTGAAAGTTAAGTATTTTCTTCTAAAAACTCACAGTTTAGACATCAATTTTGAATAACTGTATTTTGAAAGATACAGAGACTCCTTTTCCTTTTTTTCTACAGGACTAGGCAGATTCTCTGAGGGTGAAAGTGGCTGCACAGTCAGGGCGGGATGAAGATCTCTCAGCATCCCATCTCTTACAGTGGCCCTCAGCTGGGAAAGAAAGTAGTAGAATAAAAAAGCAAACTGGGAGCTGTATTTTCCCTAAGGATCCCATCCCAGACCCAACAGTTCACAGTTCAGAACATTGTGAGCCACATATTTTACTGGGGTCCAACAATCCTCGGCAGGTCTGTCTTGCTGAGAATGTACCCAGTGTGAATTAAAGCTGCCCTGTACTCTGGGGCAGTTTAATTCTGTGCAATGCAAGCAAGAGCTTCTCTGATGCCATGGAAAATTCATCAGTTGCCTACTCATTCTGGACCCCCAATGAGTTGCCCAGACCTCCACCTTCGTAGTCCATGTGGATCTGTCCAACCTGAGGAACATGCGTATCTCTCACTATCTGTGTCTTTTCCCTCTCTTCCATCTGAACCACAGAAAATAAGATGCTGCCTTCAGGATGCTGTGCAGGAGCAAACCCTGGATTTCCACAGAGGAACATCAATATTTTCTTTTCTGTTTTCTGTTTTGTTTCCAAAAATTCCTTACAGGTGTTAGGTGGGGAACTCATTAGAAACATGACTCCGGAGGCAGCACATTACATACATTTGGGAATCCCCTTTATTTAAGACAGAACTTTTTGCCAGCTATCAGGTCTGAACCTGACTAACTCCAATTGCGTTGGTCTATACAAGCTATCATGTGCCAACCAAAATGAGAATTTTTTATTCTGATCTGAAAGCATTGTTTGCAGTGACTAGGTGCTGCACACAAGGGGTTCAGGGAGAAGCCAAAACATGGCACCTGCCACCCACCCCCAGAGTGAGATGATCAATGGAACTGGGTTTCTGTTAGGCCAGGAAACAGAGGGGAAATGCAAAAATATATCCAAAAAGGAAAGTTTCTGTGGTGTGCACCTTGTGGGTGTCTACCACAAGGAAAAAATGAAGCCAGTCCAAGGGGCCATTTGGGAGGAGCTGAAGAAAACCCTGCAGCAGATTTTTTTGTATTTATCTAGGACATCTAATTCTGCTTACAGCACATGTTTTCCTGTCAAGGATATATCTGGTTTTGTTTCAGCTACAAATGTGAATCTCATTTAAAAACCCAGAGCAAGTCAGCGATAATGAGACATTTTTGCAAGGGTACAGAAACCTCCCTTTCTGATCTGACAACCACAAAACAAAATTTCCAATACTTTAAATATGTTCTCCAAAATCAATAGTTCTCTTGGAATTTATTCTGCTAATCTATTAAGAAAGGCTTGATAACCCTTTAGGTTGATTTCTTCATGTCAGTAATGGGTGACTAGTATAGGACAATGCAGGTAAATCTCAGTAGTAGGCTGTGATCATATTTGACTGTGAGTGAGAGTGTATTATATGTTAGTAGGAACCAGTGAAGCACCTGGGTTTCATATCATCTCTTTAGGATAACTACTCTGGGAAGATTGTTTTAAATGCCTTTAAATTTTTGTCTGTTATTTTAGAATAGATGTGATATTGGCCATATTTAATGTAAAAAAATCACACAGATTTTTCTTACATGACATTGGTAACATGGCATGACTTTCCCCTACATAACATACCTTTTAGCAGAAGGCAAAATGTTGCACAGCCTAAAAATGTTTGACCCATCCTCTGAAGGATAAATGAAAAACATGAGTGTCCAGAGTCAAGGCCACAACAGTGTTATTGTATCTAAGACAAAAAAGTTCATTAAAATTTTCATATATTGGTTTAACCTATCTCATGAAAAAGCATAAATCTCCCCTATCTTCTTTGATAACTTCAGACTCAGAAGTGTATTTTAAAGTTACACTGTGTGAATACTTTTAAATAATTATAATAAAGCCTTGCCTTAAAAACAAGGGCAATCCCACATGGACTTACTCATGCTTATGCACCTCTTCCAATTTTATAACTTAGTAAATAGGACAGCCATTAAATATATAGTTTTATGTCTGAGTCTGCTCTCTGGCCCTCATTAAATCATGTGTTTTATTGTCAGCTCTTCTCAGACTGTTAAGGGTTGTTCCTTATATGCTTTCTGCAACACGCATTTCCCTAGTCCCACTCATCATTTGGTACTATTGCCTTTTCTTTAGCCTGTTGATGACATTTATAGCTGGGTTTTTTTCCCAAGAAATAGCATATTTTTACAGCAGAGCTTCTTTTTCACTTTTTAGTGCTTTGGCTCAATAATCTCACACACTAGAAATAGTCCAGCTGATGTCTTGATCTTTATAGCCATCCCCATCCAAGAAACATAAGCAGCAGTGAAAATTCAGTGTAGTGATTCTGCCTTCCTTTGGGAGGTCCCGTGGAAAACCTCTTTCCTGCTCTGCTCAGTAACACAAACTCAGAAGCTACATGTGCTGTGATCCATGGCACTGAGCTCTGCCACCCTCCCTGAGCACAGACACTGTAACCATGGGCGACAAAGCCAATGCAGTGCAGAAATACAAACATTTGTCCACATTCACACCTGACAGAGCACCACCAGTGGCATGACACTGCCAACTGGTCCTGTGTGAATGTGTAATGGCCTCCACTGTGCACAGGATTTACTGATGCTATGGGGTTCTGTCCATACAAAGACTAGAATGGAATAGAAGAGTATTTTCTGTTGGAAGGATCATAAAAAAATCATGTACTCCAAGTGACTGATCACTTCAGAGCAGACGAAGTTAAAGCAAGTCCTCTGAGTCATATACAAGGAAGAGCGCACAAGGATCAAGGAGAGTGATGCCACTTTGGTGGTTACCAACTTCATTTAGACTTACATGGTTTCACCATGCAACTGTTTATCAAGATGAAAAAAGCCAATACTCTGCTTCTTGAGCTTTTATGCATTTCCATATATAAATATTTTAAGAAGAACAGTAAAGATTGACTGTTTTTTCTAGGCTTTTTCAAACTCAGCAGTTTGTTTCTCCCCCAGAAGAAGTCAGCTCAGCAAAACGGAAACCTTTTGTGGTAACTCATCCGCTCAGTCAACACTTCCTATGGCAAACCATAAAGGGAGCTCAGCTCACCTCTCCCACGGACCCCACACAGCCTGTCTAGTGGTACAACAAAGTGCTCTAGCTTTGCAGGGACAAAATATCCCACCAGGTTTTGAAAGAAATCCTTAGCTACCAACTCCTGGCACTTTGTTTCCAACCCTGATCTGCAAGTATGTTGTGTCCATCCCGACAAGTCCTAGGATCAGCCAGCCAGTGGGATGCTAATCAGGGCAAACACACACACTTTCTGGGACATGGTGAAACTAAAAGCCAAAAAAAGCAACTCCTTTCTGACAACTGACCACTATAAAACCCTCAAGATGAAGGCAATGGAAGACAGCAAGAACTCTCACATCATCAGTTTTGGAGGAAAAAAATCTCTAGAAAAGATAGTCCTAAGAGTGCATTAAGTCAAATAATTTTAGGATCATGACCCATGTGTCTTTTAAGTGTTCCCCAAACACACTTGCTCTCTGTGTTATCAAAAGTGCTCAGCAAACAGAATGAATGAGAATGATAGGAGAAAGCAGAAAGGTGTTTGGAGTTACGAGGCTGGGCTGCAGTACCATTATTTCTATCCAACTGAAGAAAGCCTTCTTTTTGAGGTCTCACAGAGAGCAAAGCATGTGTGTTTCCCAACCTCAGCAGGGGTCTGGCTGAGAGGAGCCATTTCAGTTGCTGGAGCAGTTCACATCAGCTTTGCAGATTTGCCAGCTCCCCCTGCAAGATGGCCAGGAACATGTGTACACATGGTATCTGGCAACAATAATTCAGTAAAAATGAAAAATGCTTCTCATTCATTGCAAACAAATGGGTACAGTGAAATCCCAGGCAAACTTTCCTAAAGCAGGCAGTTTTCTGGATTTAAAAAAAGCAGAATGAAAAAAGAGTTTGCAGGCCTGGAGGACCCCTGACAGGAAACGCGTGGGAATGGTTACTTCAAAGAGTAGAGTAGATACATAAGAAAAGAACAAGTTTCCAAATGCAGCCTTTGCTTTCTGGTCTGGGAAAGCGGTGCTCTTGCCAGGTACAGCATGGGCGGTCACAACTGTACTGCCAGGGCTGCAAACCGTAGCCACCATCAATGCCCTGACCATTGCTCATCACCACGCTATCCCCAAAATAACTGCTCTGCACTTTAAAGCCCTGTTACTCTGCAAGCCTGGGCATCTTCCGGGAAATAAACAGGCCTTCAATTGCTGGCAGGTTTCTTCCTTGCAGAGACTTTGTATGCCAGAGCTTGCAATACCAGGACTCAAGGCCCCTGGAAGAAAAAACCCATGGCAAAATTCTAAGGGACAGCTCCAAAGCTCATCTTAACAGGTGTGTTCCAGATGAAGGCATCAGAGCCATCACAGTGAGAAACAACACAGATCAAGGCCATATGCTCACAGAAAATTTGAGGAAACCAACCTGTCTGTGTCTGCATCAACACCTTTACATCCTCCCCAGTCTTTGCTGACATAAAATTGGCAACTATTCAGAAAAAGGCTCTGCTACTACATGGAGGAATTGTGGCATATATACCACTACTAAATCTGAGAAAGCTACATTACCTAACATAGGTGTGCAAATGAATCACTTGTAAGAAAAATATGACAGGGAAATACATTTGGATTGTATTTGGTGAGAAAGATAAGGCACATTACTATGCATAGATAAAATTTAATCCTCACTTTACTTTTGGCATACCTGTATTTATTTTCATGTGAACAATGTTTACAGTACAGCATTCATCGGCTGTCCCAGCAGTGGGACCTCAGTGGAAAAATAACCAATTTCATAGCCAGCAATTAAAATGCTAAGACCAATAGCTCATCTGATCTCGCCAAATCAATCATAAACTGACAGGTTCATTATAGCATTTCTATTATCATTGGTTTAAAAGCTAAAAATGGGGATTCCTGAAGATATACAGGGAATAACAGCTGGCAGCAATGTCACCTGGGACTCTTGACAGGAGAGCTCTGGTTGAGAACTGTTTTGCTTTCCCTCATAAAACCTCTGTTGTGTTTACTTCACTAAAGTTTAACCTGGTTATGATTTCATGGCTGCTGAATTCATGATGCCTCTTGGCCAAGCCATAGCATAGCGACTCAATAAAGATGAGTGACATCATTAACCCAATACAGTAGCTATTCAGATGTATGCTGTGGTCTCCTTACATAATCACCTAATTTTAGCTACTGAGAGAGCTGCATACAGTACCACAGTGTATTATGAGCTCTGAATAACCATCTAATATCCAGATGCTTTTTCCAATGTTATTTTATTTTCCTGGTTTAAAATTATTTCTTTGCGCAAATCTCTAGGTGTGTTTTCCCTTAAGCAAACCCTCTTTTCAAAACACATTCAAGGTTTCTGCTGCTCCTGATCACCTTGACACCTCATTAGCTGGTCATTGTTTAATGTGCTCATGGCACTACTACATGGCCAGGACCTCGGGACTTTGTAATGACTGTCAACAAGAACAGCCCTAGAAAACAGTAAGTTGATACAAGCCTTACTTCACATTCACACACATACTCAGCTAAAACCACTTGGTTTGCTAAAAGTAGCTGTTTCTTGTCGTTTTACAAAACATATATGAAAATACTTCTTAAACCAAAAATATTTTGGGCTAAGGACTTGTTTTTGGTATGTCCTACAACAGGAGCATATTGAAGTCCTATTCCCTGCAATCATTTCACAGTAGGCATGCTTTGATGCCATTTATTGGTCCAAATTCCACATACAAGTTACATGTGGTAGACATGCTAGCAGTAGGGGTGGAAATCCCAAGGATAGAGACTTCACTTCAGAAGAACAAGAAAACAGAGCTCTCTTTGCAGGAATCCCAGGCATAATGTGCACCCAGGTATTGAGTGTGCCTTCCAGGTGAGTTGGGTATTATGTGTTCTGCAGGTGCAGACTCCACTGATCCCACCACATACAAACCCAATGGTTTTACTTCATCCAATTTACCTTTCTTCAGCCTTTTGTCTGATATTTTTACACAACTCTGCCCAACGAGAATTGCAGCTTCAAAACCCTCCATGTTTCTGTAATGTTTGTCATCTAAATGATTTAAAACACTAAATCTCAGAACCTGTAATTCCTAATTGCTCAGAAGTTCCTCTGCCTGTAGAAACTTATTAAAAGAGTTGATAGATTTGTTTGCACTTACATAAAAGAAAAGATGGAAGGCTCTCAATAATGCTTATAACAAGACACTCTCTTATGGAGCATGCAGGAGATGCTGGCTCACAGGTTACAATCCCTAGACCACAGTTCTGCTTAATTCCCACCACCCTGGTACCAGGCATTTGACTTTCTGTCTCAGCACACATCACTGCTGCCTGGAGCTGTTCTCCAGCCAAGATCACTGGCAGCTGTTCTCCATCCCTTGTGTAATTAACTAGCTCACCTCAGAGACATGCTTGTTCTGTGCTGGTGCAGACTCACTTCTGCTTTGCAGCACGATGAACTGCAGACAGAACTCAGGGCTGGCTTTCTGTCCAGTTAGAACCAACGACTTTGTGGCAACTTCGGGAAAAACAAGCCGGCTAAAAACTTCTGGCAACACCCTCTGCTGGCTCACGTCACAGCAGCTCCTGAGTGCTCATTTCCATCAGCAGAGGTGCTGGCTCCTGAATTCCACTCTATGCTACTGGAACAATATTTTTGATTGTGGAGTTCAACAAATCATGTTAATGTTGGAAGCAGAATGTTAAGCTGCAGAGGGCAACTAGCTGAGCACAGCTCCTCCCTCAACATTGACTCTGTCTAATGATGCTATGGTCATTAAAAATAAAAGTTATCTGTGTGGTAAATATTGACTGTAAAAATCCTTGGCTAGAAAAAGAATGCATTTAATCATTAAAGGAAATCCCAACTGTGCGAAAATGCTGAGTGAAGCAAATGGGAATGCTAATCTTGCCTTGGGACAAGGAAGAGTCTAGCTGTCCCACTAGGGTCCTGTTTGTTTGTTTGTTTAGGCATTTATAAACAGCATAAGTGAAATAGCAAGGCTTGATTCTGCCCAGGACTGTTGGAGTGCAGCCCACACATTCATTCTGGCAGGCAGAGGGCCTATGTTTGAGATTCCAAACATTTTTGATTAAAAAAACCCTGGCTCCCCAGCAGCGCAGTGTGATTCAGTAATAAACATCATCAATGCTGAGACTGGGCAGTAGAGAGCCAGTGCAGCACCCTTGCTTCCCAAAGGAAGTGCAACATTCCTCAGCTGAGCACATGGAACAGCACACCAGGAGTGAGTCAAGGAGCAGAGTGGAGGCAGACAAGCACAATACACGAGCTAAGAGGAATTCCCTGGTTCAGAAAACTGGCTTACAGACTTTCCTGCAGCAGACATACGCTATTAAAGAGCACCAGAAGGACACTGAAGTAGTTGAACTATATTCCTAGATCTGCCACTAATTTGGCTTTGATTAGTTCTCCCCATCTTGTATTTCTGTTCTTTCAATCCTGCTGCAATAGTTGTTTTTCCCATTTAGAGTCTTAAAGCAAATGATATCATCTCTGATCATAAGTTTGAGGGGAACCTAGTAGACTAAAAGTCTGAACTGGAAAGAGTTCTTGTAGCAAAGCAAGAAGGAAAGGTGGATACTCTCAAGAATTCAACTCAATTACTTCCCTCCCCACTCAAAGAAAAGCATTTAAACAACTTCTCTTACAGAAATGTTTAAACTCTGTAATATGCCAGAGTAGAGCAGTGTTCTGACAGTAAAACAAGTGGTTAAAAAATGCAGAAAAAATATATACCACTGTGGTATATATATAAAAATATATACCACTGTGGTATTTTCCAGAACCTTTTTTCTTTTTTGTGCAAATATGAACTAGTAGAAATTAACAAAGGAATCATACAACTTGGTATTTTACAGAGCCTGAAAAAAAAAAAAAAAAATCACCCTGTGAACAGCAAAATCCACCATTGCATTTGAGAATGTGATAGTTATCTTTATTGAAAGTTTCCTCCTCTATCATCTTTCTTATTACAGGATGATTTTGCAATGTTTTTTGATTATTTAATGGAGACTTTGAAAGTTAAGTCAATTTTCTAGTGATCATGGGTGTGATGGATGGGTGTGCATCATATTCATCCCCCAACTTCATCCTACAACTCACCTGGAGTGCCCATCTGTCAGTCCCATCACTCCTGGAAATGTTTCCTAAGAAAGTGTCAGTGCAATAGTATCACACAAGCCTGAACTTCACAGCAGAGGATAACTAAAACTGGATGCCTCAGCACTGAGGAAAATCTCATCAAGAAGAAAATTTTCAGCATCATGTAAGTCCTTCTTGTTTGTTTGTTTTTGTTTTCACCCCTTTTTGGTTGTTTGTTTGGTTGTTGTTGTTTTGTTTTAAGGGCTATCCTAGCGCACTGTACCGTTCTGCAAAGGGTTAATATCAGCATTTTGCCTAAGCATATTCCAGTTGGCCTGAGGGAGGTTCACGTCTCTCAGACTGAGACTCAGTGAGACTCTTCTCCTTGTTCCTTTGCAAGCTGTGCCTCTCACTGATTACAAGCCCAGCTTCAGTTTCTCTGGCCCTCCACCTTCCATACAAGACACTGCCTTAATTAAGATGAATACCCCCCTAGACAACTGCTTGTCCCCATAAATAACAGAAACAATGTATATACACACATTTGTCACATTAAAGACAACTCGATCTCAGTTACTTTAGCAGGTGACATGCTAGAGGATTAGAGTTGGAACCATTGGGTTTAGTCATGTAATTTTTTGTCAGTGTAACACAGAACATTCCTTTCCGAGTAAATTTCTAGACAAGCCTTAGCCTTCAAGGATTATCTGTCTCACGGCAGTCTCTCCAGGATGAGGAAGAGCATCCTGTGAATCAGGAGCCTGCTGCAGTTGTGTTGTGCAAACACCAAATTTTACAAGGATCATGAATCTGGAAATCAAGCAATGGGGTGTTTTGTAAATTAAAAATGCAGGAATTATTTTCCACCTTACTATATATGGACAATTTATAATGGGCTGGTGTGCTGGTTTTGGCTGGAGTAAATTTTCTTGACAGTGACTAGTTTGAGGCTGTGTTTTGGATTTGTGCTGAACACAGTGTTGAAAATATAATAAAGTTTTTTTTAATTGTTGAGCCAACATTACTCAGAGCCTTTTCTGCTTGTCAGATTGCCACACTGGCAGAGAAGTTGGGGGTGCTTGGAAGACTGGGAGGAGAAACAGCCAGGTCAGGTAACCCAAACTAGACCATGTGACATCGTGTTCAGGATATAAAATGGGGGGAAAAGGATAAGGCTGGGGGGATGTTTGGCATGATGACATTTGAATTACTAAGTAACAATTACAAGTGATGGGGCCCTGCTGTCCGGGAGATGGCTGAACACCTGCCTACACATGGGAAGTGGTGAATTAATTCCTTGTTTTGCTTTGTTGCATGCACAGCTTTTGCTTTCCCTATTAAAGTCTCTTTACCTCAACCCACAAGTTCTCTTTCTTTTACCCCCTCCTATTCTCTCCCCCATCCCACCAATGGGGGAGTGAGAGTGAGTGGTTGCGTGGGGCTTGGCTGCTGGATGGGCTTAAATCATAACAGCTGGCAAGTCTAATATTAGGCTTATTTCTTTTCATTATTGTTTTTCCTTCAAATCTCAATATATGTTTTACATGGGACAGGAAGGATGAGAGAGAGGGGGGGGAGATCAAATCCTCAAATGTTTTAAGATTCCTCTATAAGGGAAAAAAGGAAAAATATGTCCCCCAGTCCAACAATCACAAGAAACTCTAAAACAGAAAACCTGAAGCACATGAGTTTGGCTAACAGCATGACTGGGAAAAGATCAGCAGAACTGCCTTCTGAAATTATAGACAGTGTCTTCCTGCAACTTCCCTTGAAATCCCTAGGATTTTGAAGATGCAAATAACTGTAATTATGGGCAGGAGAAAGAAGGCAGCTCTTTAAAGCTGATGGGAGACAAGAGTGTGCCTCTCAGACAGCTGAATTTGCAAGGCTGCAAACACAAAGAAGCACTTTTAACTTGCAGTACATATGACATCAGCACCCGGTGCTCACAGAAAGAGATGCCTCTGTACTGTATTTACCAGACTGATTTTCAGAGGAAAGCCATCCCAACCACCTTTGTACTCCTCAGTGGCTGTGAGACAGAAGGTGCTATGTTCCCAGCCTGGGTGTCACTCTAGCTGCTCAGTCAGGAGCAATCATGTTGGCAAAAGTTCCACATGCATTTTTTTGTCTGCCTCGTCAGAGGAAACTCAGAAACACAAATTGCCATCTACTGCCTCTGGTGTAGCTGAGAGTCATCCCACCAGAGCAGAAAAAACAATCTGCATTTTGAATAAGCATTTGCCAGATGTACTATCTTGCATTTGTTAGGATGACTTCTTGTTATTTCCTGCTTCTCTATTTTCAATGGCATTTGCAGTATTCTTCTGTATCATCTGTTAATTTCATTAACACACTGTTTGATGATCTTGAAAGGGGTTACCTAAAATTATGTTACATAAAACCGGACACAAATTCCCTTTTCCTGCAGCATCCCACCACTCACCTCCCTCTCATCTCTGTGCCCTATTATTTATCATGATTTGTTTCCTTGCCTTCTGCAAGAGCTCACACACATGTTCATACAATATAAATTTTCACTTGAAAATTTCTAAGCCACTGGGCATTGATTTCTTAGTCTGGAATTGCTTCTGTTTTTTCTTTGACTGCTACATTGTGCATTTAAGGACTGAATTTGATTTCTCTGAACCTCTGCAATAGCAATAGTTTTGCACAAGTTCTGTGATGCCCTAGTAAAATACAGGGACATGCCTACAGATATTTCTTTGTTACAAATTATAGTGGTATTACTGTAACAAAGCGAGTACTTCATATTCTCCCAAAAATGTTATTTTCCCACTATTAACACAGTTAATTAATACATATGTATATACACATTGAAATTATTTTGTGAGTAATCAAGATATTGTTGATAATAATCAAGATGTGAATTATTGATGATAATAATCAAGATGTGAATAATCTTACAGGAAACTACCATAAAACCTTAGAGCTATTGATGACAACCCTGCCTGCAAAGGCTATTTTGAAGACACTGATATCTCTGTTTGGAATATTCCTGATACTTGCCTCTGCTTAGTCACATAATTTTAAATGAAGAGTCATCTGCAAACCACACACAAACTTCCTCACAGAGGGAGGGGACTCCTTGTTGATGTTCAAAGTCATAGTGTTAAAAAATTTGAAAAGTATTAGCTAAGACATATACTTCATTAGAATTACAAGCAGACTTAAAAGTCTTTTGCTTGCATAACCATAGTGAATCTAGGGTTCACTGCATTAGAGATGTCAAGAGGCAATGGATGTGAACAAGACAGAAAGAGGATAATCCTCAGCTGGTTTAAAACGGCTGCACTACCACTTGTGTAGCGTATGCAGCATGGAGAAGTGTGCCTATACATGGGAAGAGATGAGATGGAGTCGAGCTGTGGGCTGTGGGACTGCCCTGCAGAATGCCATGGCAGCACAGAGAAGCAGGTGGCAGCACAAAGAAGTTTGTCTCCATGGGACCCTGGGGGTAGGAGGTGCCACGTGGCAGAGCCCTGCGGAGAAGAACCTGCCGCAAGCTGACAGACACCTGAATGGCCCGTGATCACCTCAAATAGGGACACTTAGAACACATGTTGCTGACATGGCAATATGGGATAGGGTCACGTAGGGAGAATTGCCATGTAAGGAAATACTGTGCCTTGAAAAAGTATATAAAACCAGCTCATTTCTTTGAATAAGTGTCACATACACTCCTATCTTCTTAAATCAATGGTTCTGCAGTCCTGGTGATCTTGACAAGTATTAGCAATGGGCTGAAAGCAAGCCTAAAGATGATGATTGAAAAGTATTAGCAATGGGCTAAAATAAAGCCTGAAGATGGTGATTTTCCGTAAAATGTTTTGGAAAGTCCATGTGTGGGCAACACAGTCACCAAAAAAAAAAGCAACTGCAGATCTCTCTGTGCTCACAGCTCTTGCCAGGTATGGGTGTAGGAATTCAGTCCTATCACAAACCAGAACACATACACACCTATGGGTGTGCAGCTCACCCTACTGCTGATTCACAAATTACATGAAATTAGAGCATTTTTATTTTAGGAAAATTAAAGTAAGGGAGAAGTCAGGATCAAAACACCTGAGACAGGCTAGATATATATTCAGAATAAGTATTGAAATGCTGAGCACAATGAGGCCTTGAGGTGTTCCACACCTAACACTGATAATTTCAGGATTCCCACTGGACACAAGTCGTTGGAGCCATGAAAAAAAATCCTGAAATGAAATGACATTACAGAAATTATCCAGTAACTTCTAGGAAAGCCAACTGTTTCCTCAAAAATTTCTGCATACATTAACTGTAAGTTTATGAAACCTTAAGAAAATTAACATATATGAAACGTTTCCCTCTCACACATATGGGAAACCTCATGGATTTGCTACTAACTAGCAATCACTTCATTAGTAGCTTACCTGAATGAACAAGGACTACATTTGTTACATTCATTGACAACTGGAAGCTGTAAAAATTTGCAGCACTTTAGGTCCAAGAAAAAATTCAAAATAATGTGACCTAAAAACAACACATTCTGAGAAAACACAATGGAATTGCCTAGCAGGAGCCCACATAAAGGATGTTGCAAAGAGGCTACCAAGCCTGGTAAAAGCTGAGGACTATGATCTGCTTCTACTCTTTCATGTAGGACTGAATGATGCTGGGAAAAAGAGATTCCAAAATATCAAAAGGGACTTTGAGGTCCCTCTGAAAAATTTGAAGGGATCTGAAGCACAGGTAGTACTCTCCTCTACCCTCCTGGTAGGGCACTGGGACTCCAGTAGAGTGAAACAAGTGGATGGGGTGAATGACTGGCTGCAAGACAGCGCCATGCTTAGGGCTTTGGGTCTGTGATCTGGAATGGACTTTGGAGAGACTGGGCATGCTAGCACCAATTGTGGAGCACCTGACCAAGTAGTTTAAGAGTGGTCTGGGAACAAAGTTCACAAGACTTAGAGCCAAGCTTTAAACTAGATTTAGTGGAGAAAAAGATGCTCTAGCACGTGTCAGTGAGAAAACAGGAAACAACAGGACTTTAGGGAACAGTAGCAAAATACCTGTAAATTTTCCCAGAGGACTTGTAGAGGACACTTCCCAAAGGCTGAAGAGGTCAACAGCCCAGCTGAAGGGCCTCTACCCCAGTGCACACAGCATGGAGAGAAACAGGAGCTGAAAATCATTATGCAGTTAGCAAACTATAACACTATTGTTAGCATGGAAGTGGTGGGACAAGTTACATAACTGGAGCACTGTAATTAAGGGTGCAAGCTTTTCAGACAAGATGGGCTGGAAAGAGGAGCAGGGGTGTTGCCCTGTATGTCAAGGAAGGGATAGGTTGTGAAAAGCTATGTCTGAGAAACAGCCATGGAGAGGTTGAGGGTTTGTGGCTGCAAAACAAGGACAGGACCAAGAAAGGACATCTGGCGGTCGAGGTGGCTGATCAGATGAAGCCTGTTAATGAGGTCTGCTTGCTTTGGCTGCAGGGCACATCATCCTCACCACCTCTTATACTGATGGGAGGGTTCAACCACCCAGACACTGCTGGGAGAGCAATACAGCCAGCTGTAAGCAATCCAGTACACTCCTGGAGTGTGCAGAGGACAACTTCCTGGTCCAGGTATGGCCAGACCAAGCGAGGAGAAGCATGACCAGGCCTGATGCTCACTGATGCAGATGAGCTCATTAGAGGGATTAAGTCTGGATGCAGCCTGGGTTGTAGTGACCACACCCTGGTGAAATTCGTGATCTCGTGGTGTGTGGGCCTGGCAAGGACAATGGTCAGGACACTGAAGTTTAGAAGAGAAAACCTGTTTAAGGAGTTGGTGAATGAGATCCCTTTGGAAACTGCTCTTAAGTACACGGGGGCTGACCAGAGCTGGCAGCACTTTAAGGCCACTTTTCTTAGAGCGCAAGAGCTCACCATGTGCAGAAAATCTTGCCAGGCAGGCCAGAAAATGGCATGGCTGAGCAAAGATCTGCTCCTCAAATTGAGAAGAAAGAAGAAAATGTACAGCTAGTGGATCAGGGACGGGTGACTTGGGGAGAGTTCTGGAATATGGTTCAGATGTGTAGAGACAGCATGAGGAAAACCAAGGCACATATAGATAGAGCTGGGCTTGACAAGTGATGTGTCCTGGTTTAGGGCAAATTTTGG
>WBMY01002319.1:39593-56004 GCA_013397315.1 Donacobius atricapilla | reverse complement strand
GGGGGGGTTTGGTGGGGAGGGGGCGCCGGGGGGTCCCCGCCGGGGCGCGGATGACGCTCCCGGGAGCATCGCGGCGTTCTCCAGGGGGGCTTCCCAGTTTGGGGGGTAGAGGAGGAGGGTGAGGAGGGGCTCGATGCTGTTCCGGCGCTGCTGGAGCCCCTCGCAGCTCTGCGCGGGACGGGCCGGTGCCGCCGGGGAGGAAGATGCTGTTCCCAGCCCCGGCCGGGCGCTCTCCCAGCAGGTATCCCGCTATCCCTGCCTTTCCCCCCCTTTTCCTGATGATTCCCTCCCGTCACTTGGGGCTGTTTTTCCTTCCCAGCGGTGAATCCCGAGCCCTCCCGGCACCGCTCCCACCCGGACGCCCCCGGGGGCATCCTCGGAGCTGCCGCGTCCTGCATCCCACCGCTCCTTCCCGGGAAACGTGAGTGCTCGTCCCCATCCTCGGGGGCAGGGGGTCCCCGGCAGTGTCCCCCGGCTGGGTCACAGCCCGATCGGGGGGTGCTGAAGGGTTTTTGGAGCACACCTGGTGGGGTGTCTTACCTTTGCCCCTCCCTTTCCAGCATCAAACCCCTTCCCATCGCCCCCCCCCTCTGCTCTCCTGAGCCCCCCGGGGTGAGGAACAAGGGGAGGGACTCGGGGAGGTGGGGAAGGGACAGGGGTGGGGGTTCCCAGTGGGAGTCTGGGCACCCCTGCTGCCCCTCATCTCCCCCCTCACCCCAGCTAAACCCGCAGCTGATGCCAAGGGCGATGCTGGGGCTGCTCCAGGGGGGCTGATTCTCCTTTCAGGGAGAGGAGGAGGGAGCTCTGAGCCTCTTTTTCCCTCCTGGATCACCTGGAGCAAGGGGAAGCTCCCGAGCATCTGACACGGAAAACCGAGGTGCGGATCCAGATGTGAGCTGGTGCCGGCAGGCCCGGACGGGGTTAATTCATCCCGATTTGTGAGGAAAATCTTTGGGATTGGTGGTGGGCTGGCAGCTGCTAAACCTGTCCCGAGGGGGCCCAGGGCTTGGGGGAAGAAGGGGACAGTCGGGATGGCTGCAACGCCACCGGGCTGACCCCGAGTTCCTCACGGGGAGGAAAAAGGAGGATTTGCTGATCAGCAGGGAACGCTCCCCATCCTGGGATGGCCCCAGTGCCACTCACGTGGATCCTCTCGGAGCGGTGCTTCCCTTCCCTCTGCTCCCGGGGGTCTGAGTGCTGAGGAGCCTCACCCGGGGGTGCTTCAGACACTCAGGCTGAGCACGTTCCACATCGTAGAGTTAATTTTCCCTTCCTGCCAGCTCTCCCTATTAACGCTGGGATCTTGTGGGTGGTGCAAAACCCGGCAATTATCCACTTTTTACTATAAAAGATGGAATTCTCCTCCCCAGCCACTGTGGAGAGTACGCCGAGTGAATCCCTGGGAACGCCTGGGTTAAGTTTCCAGGGCTGAAATCCCTCTCCCGAGCGCTGGGAGGGCAGGAGGAGCTGAGGGCACGGAGCTGGGGCTGGGATTTGTGCATGCCCAGAGTGCAGGAGAGGTGGGATGATGCGGCTGAGGTGGCCGGGGAGGTCTGGCTGTGCCACACATGGCGACAGCGATGCAGACAAAGCCACCAGGTGCGCTCAGGTGAGCCCAGGTGGGGTTGAATCCAGGGAGGAATCAACACCTGCAGGCCATGGAGGGGCTGCCATGGATCTTTGCCCACCTGGGAGCCACCCCGAGGTCTGCAGGGCTCAGATCCCGTGAGGGAGCGTCTCCCTCGCTCGGGCTCACGGGCTCCGTGCGTGGCAGTTAAATACATATAAAAATATCTATATTCTGTATATTTAGCATCCCTGCTCCGGGTAACCGTGGCAACCGGGTTTATTTTGCTTAAACCTGGCCTGGCATGTGATGTGGTTGGGAAGGAACAGCCAAGGGGAGAGGGAGGGATGAAGTTCTCCGTGCCGGGAGCTGGGGAGGAGCCTTGGCACGGGATGTTCTCGGGGGGACCTCGCAGTGTCCCTGCCCTGGGGACAGCCACCAGCATTCCCACAGCTCTGTTCCATCCCCTCTGCTCCAGCCGGGAAGGGGAGGTTTGGATTTAGGGGTTCCAAGCCCATTTTCTGCTGGGCTTCCCAGCACACCCCTGAGCGCCGTTCCCTGTCTCGTGCAGGTTTGCCAAATCCAGGTCCTGGCAGGAAGAGTTGGTGACGGTGTCCCCATGCCTGGAGCCCTCACCTGGAGCAGCAGGAGCCTCGCGCCACCCCAAGGCAGAGAAGGGACCTTCATCAGCTCCACCAGAGCCCCACCAGGGTGGGCTTCCAACCTCTCATCCCCCCCAGCTCACCCCAGGACGCGGCAGGCAGCCTCTCCCTTACCCCTAAAGTCGCCAGCTCGGGCCTAAATTACCNCGTTCCTGGGAAAAGAGGGATGGATGCTCGCCACGGGAAGCATCGCTCTGGTCCCCGTGCCTCAAAAAATGGGATTTGAGGGATTTTTACCCACCCCTGAGGGAGCCACGGGGCTCCTAAGGCACAAAATGAGGGGGGGAGGAGTGGGGGGGGGGTCTCACCCTCTGGGGGTGCCAAGGGAGGCTCGATCCTGAGAAAACCCATCCTCATCCGAGCGAGATCGCTCCCTTTCCTGCTCCTCCACGCCCCGAAATCTAAGGCAAAACTCAGGGGCGGAGTGACAAAGCCAGCGCAGAGCCCCGGGGGTGCTGGGAACAGCTCCAGCCCCGCAAACCCATCCCTGGGATGGGAGCTGGGCTGAAGAGGGGGATCCCCATCCCTTGCCCATCTCCCCAAGCCTGGCCTCAGTCGTCGGCCACGATGGAGAGCGCGCGGAGCTCGCCGAGCTTGGCGTCGTTCTCCCGCTCCCGCTGCTCGTCGCTCAGCCCGGGCCGGTCGATCTGCGCCGTCAGGTCCCCAAAAATCTTGTGCATCTCCGTGTAGTAGACAACCTGTTGGATAAGGGGGGGGATCGAGGAGGGTGGGGAATGGTGTTGGGGGGGTCTCCTCGCCAGCCCGCCCCGCCGCGGGTGCCCTCAGCAGCCCCTCGCCGCAGCGTTGGTGTCTAAAATAGCTCCCTCCCACGTGGCGATGCCACCCCCTCGGATTATTACAACTCAACACATTTTAATAACGCGCTGCCCTTCTCCGCTCGCTTCCCATCTGNGAGGAGGGGTGTGTTAATAACGTGCTAATTAGCACCGCCAATTATCTCCGGCAGCGAGCAGCGCTTGCCGGCGCGGGAGCCCGTGGGTCAGCGCAGGCAGATGGCAGAGGGGTGGCTGCTCGGGCGCGGGCTCCAGCGGGGAGAGGGGGGCTTCCAGCCCTGCCTGGGAGACCCTCGGGGTTGTGGGACCCCCCTCCCCTGCGGCAGTGCGGGAGCCCCGCTGCTGAGGGACCCCCGGGGCTGCCTGGGGGATCCCTGAGGCCGTGGGAGCCCCCGGGAATTGCAGGACTTTGAGCCCTGCCCGCCAAACCCCGGTGCTGCCTGTGGGACCCCCAGCCCTGCCTGGGGCACTCCTGGTGCTGCGGGACCCCCAGTGCCGCCTGTGAGACCCCCCCCAAAACTGCAGGACCTCTGAGTACCTCAGAACCCCTGGCACTGCAGGACCCCCGGGTGCCACAGGACCCCGGAGCTGCCCGTGGGACCCCTGGCACTGCAGCACCCCCGGTGCCGTGCCAGGTGTGGGATCCCGTCCTGGACATCCCCCCACGTCCATCGGGGGGGGGGTTTGGGGAGCGCTGCCCCCCGGGGTGGGCAATGCCAGCGTCGTCCCCATTTCCCAGAGGGGCCCCAGCAGCTCCGGCAGCACCGGTGCAGAGACATCCACGGTCTCCATGGAGACCAGCTCCCCTAATCCTGCTCAAAACCATGCCGATTTTGGGCAGGCCCGAGGGGGCACGGTGGAGCCCCACATTCCAGCGCTGCCTGCCTGAACCCCCCTCCCCAGGCCTGGCCATGCCGGGGGTTTGGGGGCTGCTCCGTGGCCGGGGCTCCCCCGCGCAGCGGCGCCGGCTGACTCACAGCAATGCTCATTTACACAGTGACTAATGAACCCCACACAGGGCTGAGCTGGCAGGGTCCCCCAAAATCCCTGCACGCCCCCCAGACCACAACCCCACGGCTGCGTCACCCCGAACACCCTCTGAACCCCCCTGCAAGCCAGAGATGCCCAAACCACCCCGAATCCCTCAGCAATGCCGTGGGTGAGCAGGGATCCGGGGGGCAGTGATGCCAAGCGGGGTGCCAGAGCCCTGGCACAGCCCCCCACGCCCCTTGTCCCCAGCCTGGAGTCAGCTGGGCACTGTTCAGTCACACACGGCCAAGTGGCACTGCCAATTCCAGCACGGAAAAAGCCCTGAAATCAATCTTGCCAGGGTGGCAGGGCAGGAGGCAGATGCTGCTCCCAGGATTGATTGTCCCCCAAGATTTGGGGACATTTGTCCCTCAGGATTGGTGCCAGGATTGTCCTGCCAGGATTGCTCTGGATTTGGGGACAGTTTCCCCCCAGGATTGACTCTGGAATTGCACTCCCCCCACCAGGATCCAGAAATCCCTGAGGATTCCTCCATGAGCGGGATTGCACCCCAGGATTTTCCTCAGGAATGTCCCCCCAGCATCCACACTGGATTGACCGGGCAGAGCAGAGCTGCTCCCCCTCCACCCACATCCCACAGCTACCAATCCCTTCCCGAGGGTCACCCCGTGTCCCCGAGGCTTGGTGGGTGTCCTTGGGGACATCCCGCGTCCCTGGGGCCCCGTGGGTGTCCCTGGGGATGCTCCTCTCCCCCAGCAGGCCCCAGAACCAGCCGGCGCCATCCGGGTGCTGCCATGCCTCGCCAGCTCAATCTCCCAAGCTTCATCAAAAAAATCCCACTGCCATGGATCCCCCCCATGATTCCTCCTGTCGAAACAGGAGTGAAAACCCTCCCAGGGAGGGGCTGCACCCCAAAAAGGTGGCAGTGACTGGGGGACCCCTCTCTGGGCAGCCAGCTCGCCCTGCCCTACCTGCTCCCGCCAGCCCAGTACTTTTCCAGCTATGGAGACCATATGCTCCGTCGCCATCCCATCAAATCCCAGCTCCAACTCGCCTTTGAGCCGGAGCCAACGGCCCCGAGTCCACCTGTCTTGAACTAATTCTGTTTGGGGACGCCGTGTTCCGTGGATTTTCTATAGATCTCGGCCACAATGGGGCAGCGGCCCCTTGTTTGGGGCAGCTCTGCCCAAAACAAACCCAGCGCCGGGCTCCCCCAGCCCACAGCACCATCCCTGCCTGCCAGCCCCATCTTTCCCCCCCCCAGCCCATTAAAATCCAAAGGAATCTCATGTTTTCTAGCTGGAAAACAAAGCACAAAGCGGGAAGGAAGTGCCGTTCACGCCTCACACCAGCGACAGCTCCCAGATCTCCCCCTTTCATCTCCATGTGGCCACTTCAAAGCCCCCCAGCCAGGGAAATATTTGCCTCCCTTGGCTCGGCCCTGGCCCGTGGGTGGAGAGAAGAATTTGGTGTTGAATGTTACAGCCCTGCGAGCTCGGGACATGTCCCGGCGTCAGGAGACACCCGGCCCCGGGAGCAGAGCCAGGCTGTGCCATGGGAACTCGCCCACCCGGGGAGGAGGCTTGGGAGGGTCTCCTTGGGTCAGAGCCGTGGAGGTGCTGGGCAGAAGGGTCCTTCCCCTTCCCCGAGAGGCAGCTGGTCCCTCCCCAGCTCATCGTGGCACTGGACGGCGTCACTGTCACACAGTTCGTGTGGCTTTAACTCCCGGTTCCCTCCAGGGTGAAAAAATGAGGAAAATGTCACGGTTTTGTCTTTGGATGGTGGGTTTGACCGAGGGAGAAACAACCTCAGTCACAGCACCCTGCGTGGGGTCAGCTGATCCCAGCCTCACCCCACATTTCCTTGTGGGGTGCACCTCCAGCCTCATCCCGCTCCCGCAGAAAAGGCCGAAAATAGGAATTCCATCGAGGAACACGAGCCCCCCCAAAGCTGCTCAGTCAGCTCAGCGAGGCACAGAGGGAGGGAGGGCTGGGCAGAATTCCCATGCCAGCTCTCACCTGGGATGGGGATGCTCCCGGCTGCCCTTCCCAGCCAGGTGCCTGCAGGTGAGCAGCTGCTGAGCTGACTCAGGGCTCGGGCTGCTATTCCTGGCTCCTCACTGACTCATTACCTTGGGCAAATCACATCTCTTTTCCATTTCGTTTCAGCCACTTCAGTGGGAAAACGCTCTGCAGAGCTCCTGAGCCAGGGGGGCACGCAGAGCCCGAGCCCAAGCCTCGATAAAACATTCCAAGCTCTCCTCCCGGGGGTGGAAGGATGCAGCCAGTGCTGGGAAAGAAGAGGGATGCGGCTCCCATGGAGGCTGGCAGGGAGGGAGGGATGTGAGGAGCTGCATCCATCTGGGACCAGCTTTAGTCCAGCCTACGGGAGATGCATCAGCTTTGTTGTGACGCTGCCTTTTTGGGTGTTAAAAGCGGGATTGCACTCGGTTTTCCCAACAAATTCCTCACCTGAAGAGAGGCAGGGCAGATAGACGGGAAAGAAAGCAGAGGATTGCCGAGGAAGAAGAGGGATATGGATGGAGAGTCTCACAAACAGCCCCTGCAGTGACACCCTGCTGCTCCGGGCGCTCCGAGCACACCTATCCCAACGTCCTCCTCGCCCCAAATCCCTTGGGAATCGGGACAGGAAGAGAAGCCAGAGGGGCAAAACTGCTCTCTGAGGAAGCCCACGGATCACAAACCCCCAGAGAGGGCAGAGAACACTCAGGTTTCGAGGTCTCACCCACCGAGGGGGTCCGCAGGGGGAAAAAGAGCCAGCGAGACTCTGCCGTGGCTGCGGGAATTCTGGTTATTCCGGGCTGGAACAGGGAGCCCCGCGCCCGATTGCTAAGGGAACAGCAGGAACAGCATCCCCAGCACCCACCCTGCGGCGCAGGGAGCATCGGCACCATCTGGTAGGTGAATCAGCCTGCAGACAACTCGCTGGCAGCTCCGCAGAGAGGCCCCCCCCGAGTCGGAGGTGAGATGGAACACGTGCTCCCGGCACCTCCCAGCAGCCCCCCCGTGGCGCACCTGCCTCCCCACGGATGCTCCCGGCCCCAAAAATGCCGCAGGAGAGCGCCCACGGCGCGGGCAGCGCCCGGTTCCGGCCTCCTCCCCGACCTGGACCGACCCGGGAGCCGCGGCGTGGGGTGCCAGAGGTTCTCAGGGGTTGGTGAGATCCCGACCTGGCCCGTGCAGCCTAAGGGAAAGGGCAGAGGGAGGAGGAGGAGGAGGAGGAGGAGGAGCACGCTCCCGAAGGAAGCAGGAGGATGGAAGTGAAAGGTGCTGGTTATTCAGGGCGCCTCTTCCTGCAAATCTTTGGCGTGGAGATGTCCCAGGAGCCTCTTCTCCACTCGCCAGGAGCCACGAGAGACTCTTCAGATGAGCCCAAACACCTCACACCTAATCAAGGTGAGCTCAGCACTCCAAACTCGAGGAGACGGCATTCCCAGGTGGATAAAGCCATGGAATTCCAGTGGATAAAGGACAGGCGAGAGACAGGACACGACACAGGTACCAGGAAGGGACAATGTCTCACCTGTGCCCGGACCAGCGACTCGAAGCTGGGTTTGAAGTAATCGATGCGGCTGCTGTAGAATTTGGGCATCTCCTCCAGGAGCTGCTTGTTCTTGGCTTCAAAGTCCTCCTTCACCGGGCGCAGCTCCTCCCGGGCCTGCGGGGGGACACAGGTGGGGGTCAGACCCCTGGCACAAGGATCCTCCCGGCGTGGAGGATCTCCAGGACAACAGGGTGCTTTGCTTGGTTGTGGGGACAAGCAGTGACCAGCCTGGTGGGACCCATGGGATCATCCAGTGGAACCTGGGGGGACCCAAATGTCCATCCAGTGGAACCTGGGGGGACCCAAATGTCCATCCAGTGGAACCTGGTGGGACTTGAGTGACCATCCAGTGGAACCTGGGGGGACCCAAGTGACCAGTTAACGGATCATGATGGGACCATCCAATGGACCCTGGTGGGACCCAAATGTCCATCCACTGGAACCTGGTGGGACTTGAGTGACCACCTAATGGAACCTGGTGGGATTCATGTGACCATTCCACGGACCTGGTGGAACTCAAGTGACCATCCAAGGGGACCTGCTGGGACCCAAGTGACCAGTTAATTGATCCTGGTGGAGCTCAAATGACCATCCAGGGGAACGTGGTGGGACTCAAGTGACCAGTTAATGGATCCTGATGGGATAATCCAGTGGACCCTGGTGGGACCCATGTGATCGCCCAGTGGTCCCTGGTGGGATCCAAGTGACCATCCAATGGATCCTGGTGGGATTCATGTGATCTCCCAATGGACCCTGGTGGGATCCAAGTGACCAGTTAATGGATCCTGATGGGACAATCCAAAGGACCCTAGTAGGACCCACGCTATGACCCTGGAAAGCCACGGGACACCCCAAGAGGTTGTGTCTTCTCTCCTTCAGAAAAATACGGACAAAACCCAGTCCCAGAGCTCAGTCAGGCTGGAGACCGTCCCTGGCCACACCCATGTCCCCTCACCCTGCGATTCCCAGGATCCTGCCCCCACCCATCGCCATGACCTTCAGCTCAGTGCATCCAACTGGCTCCGCTAAACAGAGCGTGGGGAGAACGGGAAATGTCTCTGGGATGGTGTGGAAAAGGGCAGGAGGGGGTGGGCTGTGAAATATTAGACCAGTTCAAGTCTGCTACTTAATCCCGGTGCCATTCCGTCGGGAGGGGGGTGTGGGAGAGCCCGGCCCGGCCGCGGCGCCGGCCCTGGGGACAGGGACAGCGTGCCAGGGGGGTGGCATGGACTGGGCTCCAGGCTGGAAAAGCCTGGAATCATCCCAGCAAAGGAGCAAATTCATCATCTGCCAGGAAATCGGGAGCGTTGAAACTCCCGAAACTCCCGGGAGGGAATTCATTGGGGAGAAACTCCTGGGATGGAGTTCATGGGGATAATCTTGGGATGGAGTTCATGGGGGAAATCCTGGGATGGAATTCATGGGGGAAAATCCTGGGATGGAGTTCATGGGGAGAAACTCCTGGGATGGAGTTCATGGGGAGAAACTCCTGGGATGGAATTCATGGGGAAATCTTGGGATGGAGTTCACGGGGAAAATCCTGGGATGGATTCATGGGGAGAAACTCCTGGGATGGATTCATGGGGAGAAACTCCTGGGATGGATTCATGGGGAGAAACTCCTGGGATGGAATTCACAGGGGAAAATCCTGGGATGGATTCATGGGGAGAAACTCCTGGGATGGAGTTCATGGGGATAATCCTGGGATGGAGTTCATGGGGAGAAACTCCTGGGATGGAGTTCATGGGGAGAAACTCCTGGGATGGAATTCATGGGGAAATCTTGGGATGGAGTTCACGGGGAAAATCCTGGGATGGATTCATGGGGAGAAACTCCTGGGATGGATTCATGGGGAGAAACTCCTGGGATGGATTCATGGGGAGAAACTCCTGGGATGGAATTCACAGGGGAAAATCCTGGGATGGATTCATGGGGAGAAACTCCTGGGATGGAGTTCATGGGGATAATCCTGGGATGGAGTTCATGGGGAGAAACTCCTGGGATGGAGTTCATGGGGAGAAACTCCTGGGATGGAATTCACAGGGAAAACTCCCAGGATGGGCTTCACACGGGGAAGAAGAGCAGAAAACCTGGAGCAAACAACGGATGTAAATCTGCAGCTCAATAATTAAAAATACCTGGATGAGATGAGGCCCTTTCCCATCATATCCAGACCCTCTGGATACCCCAGCTTCAGGATTGCTCAAGGCTCCCTCCCACAGGTGTTTAAACTCAGTGTTTGGTTAAGACTTTTTCTAGGGGGGGGAGGAATTAGATCAAAAGTTCATTAAGGAGAAAAAAATAAATGAAATAACTAAACCCTGCTTAATCACCAGGACAAAAGAATTCACATTTTTCCAGCCCCAGCTTTAGTCGCTGAGGCTGAGCAAAATAAGCTGCTTACTGTTAAACCAGAGGTGTCTTTTGTTCAGGCTGCTCTTTAACACAAAACTTCATTTTTAGGGGGGCAAATTCATCAGCAAAACACATTTTCTTTGACTCTGAGAATCAATTGTTCCTGAGAGGATCAAGCCACGTGCTGCCGGAGCGACAGATTTCGGGGAAAAACGCTGGGGAAGATTTGATTATGAAAAAAAAAAAACAAAAAACAAACCCCAAACCAACAAACTCCTCACGATTTCGCTAAAATTCGGGAGAGAGCAAAAAGAATCTGGCAAAACTTCCTGTTAACCAATTACTGCGATTTTCCAAGACGAATTTTTTTGGGGAACAGGTGGCAAACATAAAGCTGGGAAATGCTCTGATCTGTTCCCTTCCCCATCCAGCTGCTCGCTCAGACGCCGAGGTTGGGGGGAACCCCCCTGTGCCTCGACCTCCGTGCTGGCTCCGAGCTCCCCCAGAGCTCCCGGGGCTCTGATTCCATTTTCTCTTGGAAAACATTCCATTTTTCTCTTGGAAAAGCGGCTCCTTCCCTTCACCGAGCGCTCCAAACCAGCGCCGCGCTGTCAAAAATGTGATTTTTTTTCACACGGATAAAAGGCATCCTCCCAAAATGTTCTATTCATGGACGCCGGAGAGGAGGGAAAAGCTTTTCCCGAGTTTTCCCAGGAATGCTGCCGGGCTTGTGGCTCTGGGGACATCCCAATACCTGGTGCAGCTTGGCCAGGACGGGGCCGGTTCTCTCTTTTTCCTCGTATTTTTCCACCTTGGATTGCAGGCGTTTGTAGTCCTGGAGCGTCTGCTCCCGGCGCTTCACGGCCATGTTCAGGCTGGGGAAGACGCTGCTGAACCTGGAAAAAAAAAAAGAAAAAGATGGGAAAGGCTTGGGATGGGAGATTTCGGGTGGATGAAGCACCCGAGACAATTGCGGAGCGCCCCGGTCCAGCAGAAAGTTCCCTGCCGTGACACCGGGGGAGATTTTTCCGAGCCAAGCCGTGCCAGAATTCTGAATATTCTTAATTAATGTGGTGTTTCCCCCAGTTCCTGGTTGGAAAGGGAAAGAAGAGGGAGAGAAGTTGAAATAAAAGTCCAGGAAAAATAAATAATGAGCGCAAAATAAATGTTATCTGCAGCATTGGTTTTTTGCACTTGTTTTTTCTCCTTTTTGGATATTATTTTTTGCCTTTTTTCATTAGTTTTTTGCTTTTTTTGTTACTTTTTTCTCTTTTCGGTTTTTTTTTACGCTTTCTTGGTTAATTTTTTGCTCTTTTTTTGGTTAATTTTTGTCGCTTTTTTGGGTTATTTTTTTTTCTCTTTTTCTGATGATTTTTTTTGTCTTTTTTTTCAGCAAATTTTTGCTCTTTTTGGGTGGCAAACCCAGCTGAAGAGGAGCCCTGAGCCCTCCCCAGAAGGATTCACAGCATCCAACAATTTATCCGGGCGATGGGAAAGATTCCTATTATTAAAATGTGTTACAAATTGAGGAAACATGAACATCTGATGGAGAATATTTTTGAATGCGACAGAAAAGGGAAAAGCAGGAACTGGAACGTTGCTCCTGTCTCTTAATTCCAGAAAATCGAATTATCCCAGGGGATACCAGGCCTGTGGCTTGGAATCAAATAGGTGATGCTCCCTCTGGAGATAATAATTTAATATTCATGAACTCCAAGGGTGATTTTGGGGGAGTTGAGGCCAAGGATTGGTGTTGAAAAATTCGTCTGGGCAGCCTAGCGATGCATTTTACTTCCACGAGGGAACAAACAGCTTTGCCACCTCTTAAAATGGAAAAAAAATTAATATAAATACAAATCAAACTAGGGGGCCCATTAGCAAAAAGAAAAGACACAAATGTCACTTGACGAGTGTCATTTGCTTCGGGTGTGACCTAAATCCACGGTTCAAGCGGAACCACGGGTGTTCCCAGCCGCTCCAGCCCTATTAAAATCCCATTTTCCGCTCGCTCCGGAGGGTGCTGATGGGCTGGAGCGGTGGGTGCTGAGGGAAAACTTTCATCCCTGAGCCTCAGTTTGCAAAGGGCAAACGCCAGGAGCCAGGGGAGAAGTGGGAATATTTGTATCCCAGCGTTTGCGTGGAGCATCCCTGGGGAGAGGCTGATCCGGGGATGTGATCCTTCAATCCTGCCCGCTCCTGCACGTCCCCCGAGGCTGGCACAGAACAAATCCATACAAATATAAATACAAATACATATCCCAGGATATTTTTCCCTCTGTTGCAACAGCTTGGGGATGAGGAACAACCTGGAAAAGTCATCAGGGAGCTGCTCCAGCTGCCCGGAGCGGATCAGATGCTCTGCCCTGACATTGCTTTTTATGGGCACCATCCCACACCAGCCCATTATATTTAAATGGGAGCCACGTCCTGGATGCAGCAGGCTCCAGGCACGGCCTCAGCAGCTCCTGGGCTGCTAAAAATCTCTCCTACCTCTTTGGGAAGTCCAAAAATCCACCGGGAGAGAGGTCAGGGAAATAGGGATGGAGGGCAGGGCTGGGAAGGGGTGGCCAGATTGAGAGGTCTCATGGGATGATGGTTTGGGTTCGTGGAGCCAGGGAATGGTTTGGGTTGGAAAAGACCTTCAGGACTCTCCAGTTGGGGCAGGGACACCTTCCAGGGGCCCAGGAGGCTCCGAGCCCACTCCAGGCTGGCCTGGAGCACTTCCAGGCATGTTTTTATGCCAGGTTTCCTCACTATGGGATGCCCTTTCCCAACGTGGCACACACAGAGCGGCAGCAGCTCGAGGTCGCAGCTCCTGCAGGAATTTCTCCCAATTATTAACGATGGGAAGGAGGATCCCATCACTCCGGAGGCTTTCCTGGTTTATTTTATGTTCTGTCCCTGACGGGGGAGGTTCGGGAAGGACACAAAGCCTCGCACCAAAAGCAGGGAATAAAGACCGTGGGCATGAGCTGAGCTGCTCCTCCATGGTGGGAATCCAGGCATGGGAATGTCAGAGGAGATTCCAGGCTGGAGGCTGGGAAATCCTCCCTTCCCTGCCGTGCACCGAGCCCTGAGCATCCAGCAAATCTTGGAAAACCCTTCCTGAGACGGCCCCAAACCACCGAGCCCCGTGCTGGCAGCCAAACCCAGCTGTTAGCGGTGTTTTCCTGGCCTTTCCCTGGCACTTCCCAGTGCTCCTGCCTGAACAGAGCCACGGGATTCCAGCAAAGTCACACACTTCCACCCCCAATCCCAAGGAGCCAACCCTTTCCCTCGGAGAAGGCAGCGAGGGAGGACGCACAAGACGAACAGCGACGCAGTTTCCATTTGCTTTGAAGTTAAATCTGGGTTTTNCCCAAACCACCGAGCCCCGTGCTGGCAGCCAAACCCAGCTGTTAGCGGTGTTTTCCTGGCCTTTCCCTGGCACTTCCCAGTGCTCCTGCCTGAACAGAGCCACGGGATTCCAGCAAAGTCACACACTTCCACCCCCAATCCCAAGGAGCCAACCCTTTCCCTCGGAGAAGGCAGCGAGGGAGGACGCACAAGACGAACAGCGACGCAGTTTCCATTTGCTTTGAAGTTAAATCTGGGTTTTAAAAAAGGGAGAGACAAAAAAAANCCTGAGCCCTCCCCAGAAGGATTCACAGCATCCAACAATTTATCCGGGCGATGGGAAAGATTCCTATTATTAAAATGTGTTACAAATTGAGGAAACATGAACATCTGATGGAGAATATTTTTGAATGCGACAGAAAAGGGAAAAGCAGGAACTGGAACGTTGCTCCTGTCTCTTAATTCCAGAAAATCGAATTATCCCAGGGGATACCAGGCCTGTGGCTTGGAATCAAATAGGTGATGCTCCCTCTGGAGATAATAATTTAATATTCATGAACTCCAAGGGTGATTTTGGGGGAGTTGAGGCCAAGGATTGGTGTTGAAAAATTCGTCTGGGCAGCCTAGCGATGCATTTTACTTCCACGAGGGAACAAACAGCTTTGCCACCTCTTAAAATGGAAAAAAAATTAATATAAATACAAATCAAACTAGGGGGCCCATTAGCAAAAAGAAAAGACACAAATGTCACTTGACGAGTGTCATTTGCTTCGGGTGTGACCTAAATCCACGGTTCAAGCGGAACCACGGGTGTTCCCAGCCGCTCCAGCCCTATTAAAATCCCATTTTCCGCTCGCTCCGGAGGGTGCTGATGGGCTGGAGCGGTGGGTGCTGAGGGAAAACTTTCATCCCTGAGCCTCAGTTTGCAAAGGGCAAACGCCAGGAGCCAGGGGAGAAGTGGGAATATTTGTATCCCAGCGTTTGCGTGGAGCATCCCTGGGGAGAGGCTGATCCGGGGATGTGATCCTTCAATCCTGCCCGCTCCTGCACGTCCCCCGAGGCTGGCACAGAACAAATCCATACAAATATAAATACAAATACATATCCCAGGATATTTTTCCCTCTGTTGCAACAGCTTGGGGATGAGGAACAACCTGGAAAAGTCATCAGGGAGCTGCTCCAGCTGCCCGGAGCGGATCAGATGCTCTGCCCTGACATTGCTTTTTATGGGCACCATCCCACACCAGCCCATTATATTTAAATGGGAGCCACGTCCTGGATGCAGCAGGCTCCAGGCACGGCCTCAGCAGCTCCTGGGCTGCTAAAAATCTCTCCTACCTCTTTGGGAAGTCCAAAAATCCACCGGGAGAGAGGTCAGGGAAATAGGGATGGAGGGCAGGGCTGGGAAGGGGTGGCCAGATTGAGAGGTCTCATGGGATGATGGTTTGGGTTCGTGGAGCCAGGGAATGGTTTGGGTTGGAAAAGACCTTCAGGACTCTCCAGTTGGGGCAGGGACACCTTCCAGGGGCCCAGGAGGCTCCGAGCCCACTCCAGGCTGGCCTGGAGCACTTCCAGGCATGTTTTTATGCCAGGTTTCCTCACTATGGGATGCCCTTTCCCAACGTGGCACACACAGAGCGGCAGCAGCTCGAGGTCGCAGCTCCTGCAGGAATTTCTCCCAATTATTAACGATGGGAAGGAGGATCCCATCACTCCGGAGGCTTTCCTGGTTTATTTTATGTTCTGTCCCTGACGGGGGAGGTTCGGGAAGGACACAAAGCCTCGCACCAAAAGCAGGGAATAAAGACCGTGGGCATGAGCTGAGCTGCTCCTCCATGGTGGGAATCCAGGCATGGGAATGTCAGAGGAGATTCCAGGCTGGAGGCTGGGAAATCCTCCCTTCCCTGCCGTGCACCGAGCCCTGAGCATCCAGCAAATCTTGGAAAACCCTTCCTGAGACGGCCCCAAACCACCGAGCCCCGTGCTGGCAGCCAAACCCAGCTGTTAGCGGTGTTTTCCTGGCCTTTCCCTGGCACTTCCCAGTGCTCCTGCCTGAACAGAGCCACGGGATTCCAGCAAAGTCACACACTTCCACCCCCAATCCCAAGGAGCCAACCCTTTCCCTCGGAGAAGGCAGCGAGGGAGGACGCACAAGACGAACAGCGACGCAGTTTCCATTTGCTTTGAAGTTAAATCTGGGTTTTAAAAAAGGGAGAGAAAAAAAAAAAAAAAAGGCTCGATTTTGATTTTTTTTCCCCCCTTTTTATTTCCCGGTATCGACTCGGCGCAATTTCGCAGCCCGTAATGGAAGGACACTGTGCTCCGGCAAGAGCTTTAAAAAAAATATCTACAGGGCTGGATCTGAAGAGGCTGGAACTGTGTAGGCACAGCAGCTCCTGTCTCACTTTTAAAGGACTTTTAATGCATAGATTATACGCTGCATTTCCGAGAGCAGGGGGGGCCGCAGCCGTGCCCGGCTCGGAGTGTCCTGAGCTCCAGCCTGGGCCCGGGGAATCGTGGAATCCCACACTGGCTTGGGTGGGAAGGGACCTTAAACCACCCCCAGCCACGGGCAGGGACACCCTCCACTGTCCCACGGTGTTCCAAGCCCCATCCGAGCCGGCCTGGGGCACTTCCAGGGGTGAGGAAGTGTTTTCCAGCTTCTCTGGGCAACCTGTGCCACCCCCAGCCTGACAGGGAAGGATTCCATCCCAACATCTTGTTTAAATCTCCCCTTTTTAGGTTCAAAACCAACCCTATCACTGTTGGAGGTCCCCTCAGTGCGGTTGTCCTCCACCAGAGAAGCGTTGGGACACTTGTGTCTTCTCTAGACACCACCAACGTCCCAAGGAGCTCTCCCTGTGCCCAAAGAGCTCTCCCTGTGCCCACTGAGCTCTCCCTGTGCCCACTGAGCTCTCCCTGTTCCAGGTGAGCTCCCCCTGTGCCCTCCTTGTGCCCTCTGAGCTCCCCCTGTGACCTCTGAGCTCTCCCTGTGCCCACCAAGCTCCCCCTGTGCCCACCGAGCTTTCCCTGTGTCCACCGAGCTCCTCCTGTGCCCTCTGAGCTCTCTTTGTGCCCACCAAGCTCCCCCTGTGCCCACCCAGCTCCCCCTGTGCCCACCGAACTCTCCCTTTGCCCACCAA
>WBMY01002319.1:24897-39555 GCA_013397315.1 Donacobius atricapilla | reverse complement strand
TCCCGCGGAGCCCCCCCTGTGCCCACTGAGCTCTCCTTGTGCCCTCTGAGCTCTCCTTGTGCCCACCAAGCTCCCCCTGTGCCCACTGAGCTCTTCCCACACCAGCCACGCTCTCCCTGGTTTCATTTCCTGGATTCCTTGGACTGCTCCGGAGTGAGGCAAAGCTGCCCCTGGCTCCTGAAGGAATCCAGGAATCCTGAATTCCCCGTGAGCCCCAGCGGCTCTGAATTCCCCAGGGATTCATGGAGAAGGGGATTCAAGTCCTGCCCAGGCTTTTTCTCCCTGTGAGGACAGAAACACGATCCCAAGGCGAGTGCCAGGGGTGCCAGCCACCCGTGCAGGGGGAGAGGGAGAGCCGAGCTCCCGCCGGTGCCAAGTTATTCCGAGGAATTCCTGGCTCCGCACGTGGCCCCAGTGTCTCCACAACCATCCCGTGCACGTTATGGACAAACGCTCCTGGTGCAGAGCCTGGCACAAAGGCTCTGCAGAGCCTCCGCCATCCCCAGACACAGCCACGCCCTCCAAGAACACCCCGAAGAGTTTTCCAAAGCCTTCGGAGAAGCACCACCAACCCCTCCTGGCAGCAAAGGGGCTGGGATCAACTGGGAGGGGAGCAGCAGCCAAAGAGCCCTTTGGAAATGGAGTCTGAGCAACTGCACGCTGAATTTCAGGGAAGCAGAGACATGGGGAAAGAGCAGGGGAGCCTCAGAAGCAGATTTGGGGTGTTCCTCTCATCCATTCCACGCACTTGGAGCAAGGGAACAATTCCTGTCCCCGTGAGACGCCCAGAGGAAAACCCTGGAGCAGATGTGGGTGTTTATAACAAATCATGGAATCAGAAAGGTTGGGAAGGAGCCTGAAAACCGACTCCAACCACCAACCCAGCACCACTAAGCCACAAAGTGCCACATCCGTACATTTTTTGAGCACTTCTGGGGATTGTGACTCCTGGGCAGACTGTGCCAGGGTTTGACAACTCTTACCACAAAAATTATATTCTTAATATCCAATATTATCAATAATCCCAACATCCTCCATAGGGAATGAGGGAGCCTGACAGCCAAAACCACCCCCAAATCCCCCCACCACCCTCTGTAAGCCAAGACCTCCTTTTTTTTAACGCAAACCCAAAAAAATCAAAGCCGACTCGAAAGAAAATTTGGTGGGAATGGTGGCAAAGTGAAGGTAAAACAGCCCACGGGGTATTAGAGCCTCTGCCACGAAAGCAGCTTGAGGAATAAGCTGCTGTTGTTCCCTGTCACTTTTTAGGGAAGGCTGCTGAGAGGGGATTACAGCCCAGGCGGCTTAAGAGGAGCAGGTGAGGGGAGATACGCAGGGATAACGAAAAGAATATACAAATTACTCTGCCCGTGGCTGTGGGGGGAGAGGGGGAAACCTGTCGGTGAACTCCTCACAGGATGACAGGTTATCCCTGGAAAAACATCTAAATCGCCCCGTTCCCTGCATTCTAAATCCTGTCCCCACCTCGTCTCCACACCAGCCCCCCCTCAGCTCCCCGTAATTAAAAGGATGGGGTTGGAGAGACGCTGCCACTGGAGGTAAAAGTGCCCCAGGATTCCCAGTGCTGCTGGATCCGTCTGTTACTCGGCCCAGCTGACAAATCTGGGGCTTGGAAATCGGAAATTCCTTCCCATCTCTCTGCTGGGAAGCCCTGGGGATGGTGGGGATGCTTGAGGAGTGGGAACATTCTGTCAGCTCTCTGTCTTCTCACCCTCTCCAGCCCAAATCCTCATCCCACCGCTTCCTCCAGGCCCCGTTTTTAGTGGGAAAGGGGTGCTGGAGCTTTGGCACAGGGAAAAATAATGGTAAAAACCTTTAATTCTCCTTGTTTTCAAGCATCTCAAAGACCCTCATTGGCAGCCTGTCAGCTGGAAGGCACGTGGAGCTTCCCTAGGGCATTTTTTGGGATGATATCTCGGATAAGAAACCAAAAGGAAGTGGACGAGACCTACAGCTGGTGATGGACAGGTGAAAAAAAAGGAACGACAGAGCTGGGAAGCGTCAGATGCCAAAGAAAGTGACGGTGGCTGAGGTGAGGGGAAGTTTGGAGAGGCACCGGGATGGCTCAGGAGAGGCTGGAGCATGGAGGGGGATTCCTGCCATTCCTCAGCCCGTGCCCACACATCCGTGGGGGCCCATCCACCCACCAGGAAGGGGGAGATGAAACCCAGCCCTTCCTCCTGGAGGGAGAAGGTGCAGGAACGGAGAGGCCGGGACGAGGAAGCGGCGCGGAGGATTAGGCAGCCATGTGGCTGCTCCAAATCCTCATTAGGGGCTCGTTAAGGACACGAAAGCTGCTTTTCCTGCTTCCGGTCCGGCACCCCTGGAGCTGCTCCTGGCCAGCTCTGGCGGCTTTTTCCTGACAGCTCGAGGGACCCTGGGAGTGGTGGGGTGGTGGAGTGAGGACTCTCCCTCCCAGTTGTGCTGCCGGCAGATGTTGGTGACACGCAGCTCTGGTGGAATTTATCCCTCACTGCTCCTGGATTGCACGTCTGGGATGTCCCACAGGCCTGACACCCACCCCTGAGTGGTGGCACCTCGGTGGCAGCACCCTCTGTGTCACCCCTGCCAAAGCCAGGGCGACCAGGGCATCCCCGTGGCAGATTTCCCGATTTTGGGAGCAGGACAATGCCCCATATCAAAGGGAATGTGCGATGCCAGGGTGACCAGGACATCCCCATGGCCAAACCTCTTCAATTTTGGGGCAAGAACAATGCTCCAGTGGGGTGATCCTGTGCCAGGGTGACCAGGAACATCCCCATGGCCAAACTTTCTCCAGTTTTGGGAGCAGGAATACGCTCCAAATCAAAGGGTTGGTACCATGACAGGGTGACCATGACATTCCCATGGCCAAAACCCCTTCAATTCCGGGACAAGAACAATGCCCCAGTGGGGTGATCCTGTGCCAGGGTGACCAGGACATTCCTAATGCCAAACCTCTCCAATTTTGGGGCAAGGACAATGCCCCAGTGGGGTGATCCTGTGCCAGGGTGACCAGGAACATCCCCATGGCCAAACCTCTCCAATTTTGGGGCAAGGACAATGCCCCAGTGGGGTGATCCTGTGCCAGGGTGACCAGGAACATCCCCATGGCCAAACCTCTCCAATTTTGGGGCAAGGACAATGCCCCAGTGGGGTGATCCTGTGCCCGGGTGACCAGGAACATCCCCATGCCAAACCTCTCCAATTTTGGGGCAAGGACAATGCCCCAGTGGGGTGATCCCGTGCCACGGTTAAAAGGAACATCCCCATGGCCAAAACTTCTCTGGTTTGGGGAACAGGAACACGCTCCAAGGGAATGGCACCAAATCAAGGTGACCATGACATTCCCATGGCCAAAAGCTCTCTGGATTTGTGAGCAGGACAAGGCTCCGAGGGGGTGGCGCCAAGCCAAGGTGACCAGGCCACCCCCTTGCCCCCAGAGGGTCAGACAGAGCCACTTAAATTGAGACCTGTGGCCCTGGAAATCGGCTCCCAACGTGAAAGGCCCTAAATCCCGTGGATTTCCAAACCACCTGGCTCGTTTAAGCCGCTTCCTTCCTTAAATACGGACACACAATATGGAACATTAAGACTCCATCCCCAATCCCTGACCCCGCCTTGACTGGGAAGAACTGGGAGAGCCAAGTCCAGAGCAGCTTTTGTCCCCTTTTGCCCCAGATCCGCTGCTCTGGGCTGAGATTCCACAGGCAGCTCCCAAAGAGGAGCCCATCCCTCCTGCCCAGCTCCTCGCCCAACCCATCCCCTGAAAAATGCAATATTCTCACTGGAGCTCTGCTTTTTCCCTGAAAATAAATGAGTCATTCCCAGCCAAAGGGTTCTTGGGGCTCAAAAAGCCAAATTGTGAATAACCCCACAAGCCCAGAAGCAGAAGGATTGAAACAATACAAGCCTCCACCCCCCCACACTAAATCTACTACTGCTTTTTTTCAACATGCTTTAACAAATTCCCCAATATTTGCCTGGAAACTCCAATCCCTGGACAACTGAATGGAGATTTTACTGCACATGTGCCTCTGATTACAATATATTACCACTAATGATAATTGTCTGGATTATACTTATCTGTTTCTTTGGCTAATAAACTATAAAGGACCACCAGTGAAGATGTAATACAGTGCAGCTGTTGGAGCAAAGAAAAAAAAATTCCAAAAGCCTCTTTTTTTTTCTAGGTCAGAGCAAAGTTGGGAGAGGCTCGGGAGAGCTGCCTCGGCGAGGGGAAGGAAAAACCGAACTGGAAATAAGAAGGGCTCCTCAAGGCAGCTTTCATTAATCTGGAACTTTTCTGCCAGAACCAGCACTGGGGTTTATCTGCCAGCAGGACAAGGGGAGGGAGGTGCAAGCTCTGCATTTCTCTCCTGCATCTCATTAGCCTCAAAATGGACCCTTGGGCTCCTCAGAAATGTTCCTGGCCAGGGATGCACCTACAAAGGGAAGAAGGAGGGAAGGGGAGAAGCGTTTTTGTTCTCGGAGCGGCGATGAAGCTTCCCCAGCATGGAACATAAGCTGGTTAAAGGCACGCAGGGTGAAGCTTTGCAGGTGCCGAAGGGCAGGAAAAGGGGAAAAAAAAAACCTCTCAACTTCTAGGGCAATGGAAATTCAGGAAGTTGGAGAGAATTGCTGAGGCTGGAAAGCAGCCAGGAGGTCGGAGTAAACACCCTGAACTGAGGACTGGGCAGATAACGGAGTGTCCTCAGTCAGGGAAACATGGACTGGGTTGGGTGGGAAGGGACTGAAGGATCATCCAGATCCACCCCCTTCCACTGTCCCAGGTTGCTCCAAACTCGCCTTGGACGCTTCCAGAAATGGGACATCTTCAGGGAAATCCATTCCAGCCCTTCCCCACCCTCCCAGCCAGGAATTCTTTCCCAATATCCCACCCATCCCTGCCCTCTGGCAGTGGGAAGCCATTCCCTGTGTCCTGTCCCTCCAGCCCTTGTCCAAATCCCTCTCCTGCCCTCCTGGAGCCCCTTCAGCACTCTGAGGTCTCCCTGGAGCCTTTTCCTCTCTCACTCCCCGCTCTCCCTAAAACTGGAGAGGTTTGGCCACGGCAGTGTCCTGGTCACCCTGGCCTGGTACCATCCCTTGACTTGGAGCAGGTTCCTGTTCCCAAAATTGGAGAGGTTTTGGCCACGGTTCCAGCCCTCAGAGCATCTCCCACGGGCAAATGGGAATGGTTTCCTTGTCCTGAATTCACCACCCCAGGATTTCAAACCCAAGGCAGGTTTGCAGGGAAAGGGATTGTCTTTCATTTCACCAACTAACACAAGCTGAGGGGAAAAAAAAAAACACCCAGAATATCTCAGAAACACAAGTTCTTCCAATTTTAACAGAATGCTGGAAGAAAAAGTTAATGTATCTTTCATGAGGACAATCTAGATAATAAGCAACACAATTCCACAGCAAAAGGCTGAGATCTTTTTTTTCCTTTTCCTTTCTTTCTTCTTATTTTTTTCCCCTTAAATAAGCAGGAATTTCTGGTTGTGGATAGAGGACCAAGGTAAAACTTGAGTCACCAAACATCCCCCAGACAGGAACATGCCGTAACCTCAGGTGTTAAGTGATCCATGAGATTTTCCTTCCAGATTTGGGCAGAAACAACAACTTCAGGGGGAAAAAAAACCCCAAAACCTAAACCACGACAACCCCTCTGTGTGTCAAACCTAAATTGAAATTGCTATTCAGCAATTTGCAACACTTACTGTCATATTAAAGTAATTTCATTTTATTTTTGCTCGCTGGCTCTGTTCCTGTAAGAAAACAGCAAATCTCGGGATTTCAGGGGATATTTGGGAGAGAACTGAAGTTATCCTGAACGGTTTGGGGGTACAGCCTGTGACCCTGGAAAAGGTGGAAATTTTGCAGGCCAGATGTGACCAAACTGGGATTTGGGTGTTTTCCCCTCATTTCCAACCTCTCTGCCTATGAAGGCTCTGCAACCTCTCCTCCTTCTTTGCATGGAAATATTATTTGTAAACATACAGGAACTTTCACCTTCTCCTTTTTTATTTAAGAAAATTTCCAACTGAAAGAAACTTTTGCTCAACCAGCCAATTTCTGACCCCCTCTGGATGATCTCCAGATGGTTTTGTTCCTTTGCTGGAGCCAAGAGTTAGCAAAAACCAACACACAAACAGAGAGAAAGTTGAATTTTTATGTCTTGGGGGTCCCTTCCAGCCCAGGATGCTCCATGATTTAATATCTCAGGAGTTCTTTATGCTACAGGTGAAGGCAGCAGTGGATCCAAGTGGCCAAAAAGGTTAAAATTATTATTAATTAAGGCGCCAAAAAGGTAAAAAATATTATTAATTAAGGCACCAAAACCAGTGTGGCCAGCAGGACCAGGGCAGGATTTTGTCCCTCTGTGGAATGACTGATTTCCAGCCTCTCTCCAGGCTCCTCATCCCTAAAGCTCAGGATGAGGACAAACCCCACGAGATGGTGGTCGGTACTCACTTTTTCAAAGGCTCTATGACTGTCTTTTGGATCTGATTCACCTGTGGAGAGCAAAAAAAGGGAGGATTGCAGGTCAGGATTGTTGGAAAATCCCATCTGCACAAGGATGGGTTTGTACAAAGCCCACCACGGGATGGGGAGGGGTTCTGAGCACAACCACGGTGTCCTTCCACCAAACGAGAGGGAATTTTCCCCATGGGAGCAGAAATCCCAGCCAGAAGACTGAGATTTGAGAGACTCAGGGTGGGAAAAGTCTCAGGAATGATGATAAAAAGGGAAAGAGATGAGACACAAGGATTCTGGGCAAGGGATGGAGGGACAGGACACAGGGAGTGGCTTCCCACTGCCAGAGGGCAGGGATAGATGGGATTTTGGGATGAAATCCATCCCTGTGAGGGTGGGGAGGGGCTGGGATGGGATTCCCAGAGGAGCTGTGGCTGCTTCTGGATCCCTGGCAGTGCCCAAGGCCAGGCTGGGGCACGCTGGGACAGTGGAAAGTGTGGGACCCACGGTGGGACTGAATGGGCTTGGAGGTCCCTCCAACCCAAACCACGTTTAGATGGGATTTTGGGAACAAATTCTCACCTTAGGGTGGTGAGGGGCTGGGATGGGATTCCCAGAGGAGCTGGGGCTGCCCCTGGATCCCTGGAAGTGCCCAAGGCCAGGCTGGAGCCCCCTGGGACAGTGAAAGGTCTCCCTGCCCATGGCAGGGGATGGAATGGGATGGGTTCAAATCCCTCCCAACCCCAACCATTCCACGATTCCACGACCCTCCCACCATTCCATGATTCCATGACTCGCCCAGCACTCCCATTTTCCAGGCCAACCCAATCCACCTTCTCTTGGTTGAAGGAGTCCATCCTCTTCATGGCCGTGTCGAAGGCCGTGACCATCTCGAGGAACGAGGGCTCCTGCTCGCACAGGGGGTTGGACAGCAGGTCCGAGGAGATCTTCACAGCAGACTTGGACATGGCTGATGGAAAAGAAACCAGAGAGGGTCACATTGTGCCCACTGCCAGGCATCTCCACAGGGTAAAAATCGGGGAGCTGAGCCAGCCAGGAGGGGTTCGGCACAACCTCGCAGGGAGATGCTCGCTGGTGGCTGGGAGAAAAGCAAGGAAAAGGCAGCAATTCATTCATGTAAACACCCAGAGAAGTGTTTTTATATAAGTTAATCTGAACCACTCCAATGCGAGGCTTGTGATGCTGCCAGAAATAATCCCAGACTAACAAAAGCACTGTTCTCTTAAAAAAAAAAAATACCAGAGATGGGGGTTTTTATACATCTTCTCTCGACAGACTATTAAGTGTCACTCTCAGCCTCACTACAGCTCTTCCACGACGAGAAAAATCACAGTCCATTAAGTCTTTCAAATGGCTTTACAAAAAACCCCAAGTATTTTAAGTGGATTTAGTGCGAAAGGACCAGACTGACAGGGCTGGGAGACGAGGTTTCTCTTTCCCTCTCCAAACACAAAGAGCAGGGACACAAGTTAAGCATTTTCCCCTCAATAAGCCTGAATTTTGTGCCTGTAGAGAACGAGCCAGGGGGGATATGAAGTCCCTGCATGCCCTGGGAGTGCCACCAAGAAATGCAGAAGCACCGGGTCATGCTCTGCCTGAGCATTCTGCTTGTTTTCCATCAGGCATGTCTCTCTTTATCCAAATACTTGGTCTGCGAAGGGAAAATTCAATGACAGAACCACTACAGAAACGAGTGAGAAATGAGGGAAGGTAAAGAATGGAAAAAAAGACTAACAAAAAGGAAAGCATAAATATAAACAGTGATACAACAGACAAAAAAAACCCCAACAGAGGTACTAAAAAAAGAAGAATGTTCTTTTTCCTCAGTGCTGGAAGTTATTCCAGTTGGAGATCACAAAGCCAGATGCTTGAGCCGTGCTATGGAGGAGCTTTGGAAAGACTCCCTTAGATATTAGAAGTTAAAATCATCCGAATAATGGGGCTTAAGATCATAAATCAAGGGGTTAAACACTCTGATTTAAAGGTTACACACAATTATAACGGAGAGAGCTCAGAAGCTGCAGAGCCGGGGAGCTCAATGCAGAACCAGCCTCTCACTCCGCAATAACAAAGCTACCGTATCCATCTATTATCCAAACATGAAGGCTTTGGGCATTTAAACCTTTAAACAGATGGGATATAATCCATATGTGTGACCACATCTGAGGAGGGATTTGTGCCAGAACGGGACGGAGTTAAAGAATGGCAGAACTCCTTTGGCTGGAAGAAAAACGAAGCCTCCCTTCACAGGAAAGGATTGGAAGGGAGCTGGAGGGAGGGAGTGGCAGGGTCACGCTGGGAGGTTGGGAACTGGGGGGGTTTGGCCATGTCCAGGGGGAATTTGGGTCAGGAATTTCCTCTGACATCACTGACATCACCTGTAGGGAGCTGGAAAAGTGGGGTCTGAGAGTCCCAGGGCAGGGAGGAGAGGAGAGAGAAGGGGAAGAAGGAGGAAGAGGAGGAGGAGGAGGAAGAGGAGGAGGAGAAGGAGAAGGAGAAGGAGAAGGAGAAGGAGAAGGAGAAGGAGAAGGAGAAGGAGAAGGAGAAGGAGAAGGAGAAGGAGAAGGAGAAGGAGGAGGAAAAAGGATCGTCTGTCCCTCAGGGGGTCCTTCAGCAGGGTCTGCACTGCTCTTTGGCTCATTAAACATGTGAGATGTAGCTCCAATTAAAGGAATTTCAGATTTTAGAGTCCGGAAAAGCCAGAGAGCAAACCTGAGCCATGGGAATCCCGTGGGTTACCTGCACCTCACTCCAAAGGAGAGCTTTTACCTCCAGCTCAAGAACGTCCTCCCGCTCCTTAAGCTCCTATTTTGTTTGGAAAGAGGGTGGGGAAGGGGGTGAGTGATCTCCAGCCACGGGACAGGGCGTGCTGCTAACACCCCATTCCCTGTTTGCTGGCAGGGCAGCGGGGGAGCCTCGCTGGGATATTTCTGTGCGCAGGAATCGCTCTCCTTCTGAGCTGAGCTTTTGGGAAGAAGGTGGAGACTCGAGCCGCCAGTCCCCACTTTGCCCGGGAGTGTTTGCAGGCAGAGAAAAACCAGCCCCCCGAGCCTGGAGGAATGAGACGGGAGGACAAAACGCCGGATTTGGGGGCTGGATGTTGGGAATGGGCACTGCCAGGTGAGGGGAGCCATCCTGATCCACCTCCTTTTCCTTCAGGCCTCCCTCAGCAGGCTGTGTGCAGTACCTCTCCCTCCACTCATCATTTCAAGCCTTTAAATGAGAAATCAGATCTTCCTGGCTCTGGCCAAGGCTCATTTGTGACTCTGCCATGTAACAGAACGGAAAAAGAAAGTCCTCCCACAGCTCCTCTGGGACTTGAAATGCTCCATATAAACAACGCCCACTGCAAGGGAGGGGAGGGGAATCCTTAACAAGGAAAAACTTACCAAGGAGCCCTGACAATGACCAGAGTCCTTGGAAAGGGCATTTTTCACCCTGGAAAAGAGTCCTGGGTGTCTGGTGCTTTTCCCACCCCTCTCCCTAAGCTGGTGGGAGAGCACGGGGAGAGCCTGGATCTGTGTTTGTGTCAGGCAATATCCACACACACACACAGAGGCGAGAGGTTGGATCGGGGAAAGCCCCAAATTCGCCCCAAATTCGCCTCCTTCCCACTGCCCTGCCCTGCTGGGACGCCGAGCCCACGGGATGAGCCCAGTGCAGCCCACACCTGTTGGTGCTGGTGCCTCTGCCTTGGCTCCAGAGCTGTGGGGGCCGAGCAGGGACCGCTCCAAACCACACGCCGGGAAAAACCGTCTGGGTTTGGAACAGCTCTTTGCTGCAGGTTCCTGCTCCTGCTCAGCTCAGTTACCAGGATCCAACAAACCCCCCTGAGGTGGCTCTGGCTGTTTCCTCCTTCCTCATCCTCAACAGGATGGTGGAATTCCCCCCAAACCACCAGCGAGCCCTCCCATCTCTGCATTATTCACAGTCCCTACCCCTACCACAGCTCCCTGCCGTGAGATTCTTGGGCTGGAGCACAATCCCAGTGAACTGTGACACCTCCAAAAGGGAGGGGAACCCAGTCCCACCCCACTGGATCCCGCTCTGGGCACAGCAGATTCCGACCGGAGGGATGTGAAGGGAGCTGGGACACCTGCGAGGGCAGATGTCGCCCCAAACGTGCAGGCAGAGCTGTTTATTGCTTCCTCCGTCGCCCACTGCCACCGGGGGAAGCCAAAACAAGCAGGCAGCGAGGGAATGAGCCGGGTTATTCCCGAAGGAGAGCTGCCAGGTCAGCATTTCCCAGGGGGAAACACGGACAGCCGTGTCCAGCCGTGCCCTGCAGACCCCCCAGACCCATCCTGGGGCTCCAGCGAGGGAGCTGAAAGAGGTGAAAGGAGGACTGAAGGAGGTGAGAAAGCACTGCTGGCACAACAGGCTCAGCTGGAGCTGCTCCTGCTGGATAATCCGAGACCTGGAATAACGATTCCAGGGTTGGTTTTTTTTTTTTCAGTGGCAGAAATTGAGGCAAAGAAAAGAAAGGGACTTGTCCAAGGCCACCGAGCTCGGGAGGCAGGGACTGAGCCCGCAGCACTCTGTGTGCTCCCTGGGCTGAGCTGCTGCTCGCAGCCCTCTCGCAGATGGCCTTGTAACTAAGCAAACTGAGTGGGACTGCGCTCTGGATTTGTTTTCCAGACTTGTCACACATTACTCATGTGATCTCGAGAAAAGTCACTTCATCTCTCTGTGGCCAAGTTCACAGTCTATGTCTCCTCCAGTCACTTACCCAAATCTGCATCTGTGCTTTTCTTCATATCCTTCTGAAGTTTTTTGGTCTGATCTTCCAATCTGAAAGATGGGAGAAAGAAGGCAAAGTCGGAATCTTGGAAAGAAAGAAACCCGAGTGTATCATACGTGCAACAAATCATTTACGGGCTGAATATGCTGGCTTCTGGTGGGAGTTAAAAATATCCAGGCAAGGCTCGATGAAGTTCAGTGCAGCTCAACCCTTTCGGGTTGTTTTCAGATGGGTTTTTAACCTTTTCAAGTTGGTGATCTCTTATTCATAGTTCACATATTTCCTGAAAGTTCTCACACTTAGCACAAATGGCAAAACCAAATGCTTCCAGATGATCCGTGTGAGCTCCTGTGACACAGGCAGGATGGCAAAGCCACTCCTGGTCCTCTGAGGTGCTGGGCTCTTCGGGGACCCCGCCGTTTTCTGGCAATTTTAGGCTTTTTTTTTTTTCTTTTCAAAGCTGCCAGAACCTGCAACCTCACTGCAAATACTTCTGAGGACACCTTTGAACACCCAGAGAAACCCCGAAGAATTGGAAATTACAGGGCAGCAAGGGATTTGCTCACTGGGAAGAGCATCCCTGGCTAAAATTCCCTGGGAAGATGCAAGGAGAGGAGGGAAGCACGCGGCCGGTCCTGTCCGACCAGTGCGGTTGATACTCACTGCTGCAGCTTCCCATATTCCCTTTCAAAGTCTCTCTCCACCTGTGGAAAGAAGAGATGGAAATCAGCTCCAGGGGACTGCAGGGCAGCCTGGAGTGTGCAGGGAAAGCTGTCCCTGGGAAATGCTGAGCTGAGCCCAGCACAAGCTGCAGCTTTAATGGGAATTATGCCTCAAAAGTAAAGGAGGTCTTGGGGGTTTTTGAGCCCCAGACTCTCTTGGAGCCAGCACCAAACACGTTCAGCTCGAGCCAAGGACGTGCTCCAGCGCATAGATTGGGAGCTGATGGGATAAATGGGAACGCTGTAAAAGCAGGGAGGTCACAGCCTCGCGTGGCTCAGTGCTGGGGGACGAGCTGGTGTTCTCTCCCAAAAACTGAGGGGAGCTGCTTCTCCTCCAGCCCCGTGAAGGACCCTGAGGTGGCTCTGGCTGTTTCCTCCTTCCTCATCCTCAACAGGATGGTGAAATCCCCCCCAAACCTCCCATCTCCACATTATCCACCCCCTCCACAGAGTCCCTATCCCTACCACAGCTCCCTGCCATGAGATTCTTGGGCTGGAGCACAATCCCAGTGAACTGTGACACCTCCAAACGGGAGGGGAACCCTGTGCTCCCAGCTCGGAGCTCCAGCCCAGCCTTCTCCCGATGCTACCTCAGTGCCTGCTCCCTCCTACTTGCTAGCTGGCAGCAAACCTCCAGTGATAGGAGATATTTTAAGGAACTTTCTTTCCATGCTGACTGTTTTAACACACTTAAAACATTCATTCCACACCTCGTCAACCAGAGAAGCAAATGGATTTCAATTGACCAGCCAAGAGTAAATCCGTGCGCGTTTGTTGTCATGGGATCAGCGCTGGGTTCAGTTGTGTTGTCAAGCTCCTGTGCTATTAAGGAAATGCGGAGTGCTGGGAGCAGCCAGGACTAGAAGGATCCAAAGGTTTGTTCCAATTCTCCCTGCTGGCCCCGGGATTTCAATCCCAGGCTCGATGCGGCACCACGTTTAATAGGGACGTTTGCTTTTCAAGCAGAATTGCTGTTAAAAGCTTGGGGGGGGCGGTTAAAGATAAAGCTCGGTTTTCTTAAAATCTCCTTTTTTTAAACATCTTTTTGGGCTGCACTTGAACTCCAGCAGCCCGATCCCAGCGCAGGCAGTGCCCCAGCCCCATTCCAGCCCCATCCCAGCGCCCAGCTGTCCGCGCCATCCGCTCCCACCATCCGGGGGATGCGAGCTGCGCTCTGTGTCTCCCCCCCCCGCCCTCAACCCTCTGCTCCAAAAAACCCTCCCCGGAGCTCCAGCTCCCTTTTCGTGCTGCTAAAATTGGGCGCTGGAGAGAACAGGCAGGGAGCAGTGTGGGGGCAGCTCACACGACTTGCGCCCGGCGTTCGGGGAGCCGCAGAAATCCGCGGCAGCTGGCGCCCCGCAGGTCAGGTAACCGGCACATAGTAAAACTCACCCTCCCATCCCCGTGCCTGTTCCGGCTGCTAAAATACCCAGGGAGTATTGCACTCTATTTATAGGCCGTAGGTGTGAATTGTTTTGGTTGCAAACGGCGCAGGGTCGGGCACGACTCAAAAATGTGCCCCCCTTTGAAAGGCTGGGGGTGTCGTTCCCTTATCGTTCCCTCTCCGTGTTTAGGAGGATCTGCTCAGCAACCGATTCCTGCGAAAGCTGGAGGGTTTGGCTGTTGGATACCTGCAAATATTCAGGGTTTCTGTCCCTTTTTTGCTGTCAGATTGGCCCGTTTTTGTGCAATAAGCAAAAGGCATCGCTGCTCAACGGATACGGAGTGGCTTCCAGGGCCTAAAGGGGCTCCAGGAGAGCTGGAGAGGGACTTGGAGAAAGGATGGAAGGACAGGACACAGGGAATGGCCTCCCACTGCCAGAGGACAGGGTTAGGTGGGATTTGGGGAAGGAATTCCTCCCTGTGAGGGCGGGGAGGGGCTGGGATGGAATTCCCAGGGAAACTCCGGTTGCCCCATCCCTGGAAGGCCCCAGGGTTGGAGCAGCCTGGGATAGTGAAAGGGGTCCCTGCCCATGGCAGGGGGCGGAACCAGACGAGTTTAAAGCTCCCTTCCCACCCAGACCATTCTGGGATTTCAGGATTCATTCCATAAAGGCAAAACCTCCCCACACCCTGCGACCCTCTGGGCGCTGTGACCCCCCCAAACCTCCCGAGCTCCCCCAGAAGCCCCACCCAGTGCCAGAGCAGGATCCACAGGGGATCGAGGTGACTCCAGGCAGAGACACTTCAGCTGCCCAGCCTGACTCACATCCCCAGCCCCATCTCTGAGACAGCTGCCCAAGGATTGCTCTTATTTTTCACGCCCACAGGCAGCAACTGGCTCCCAGTCCCCACAGTCTGCGAGCTCACGGAGCCTTCCCAGCCATGGCTGGAGCCCGGATATCCCACAAAAACAGCTCCCAGGAGCTCTCTGGAGAGGGAAAAGCTGCTCTCACGTGCTCCCACCCAGCAGAGTCACAGGCAGAGCCCTGCAAGGAGGACAAGCTGGGAACGTTTTGCAGAGCACACAGTAATTCCTACTCCCAGTAGCTATCCGTGGTCACATGCAGCCGACAGAGGCTGGGGAGAGGATTATCACGTTAAGAGTAACGAGAACAAGAAGTACGGGCAAGAAAATTACAATATCCTGAAGGGAAGTTTCCGTATTATTAAAATAATCCCACTGCTCCGCAGCCTCTTTCTGAAAACTCCAAATCAAACCGCGCTCTCTGCATTGAACCTTTTTTTTTTTTT
>WBMY01002317.1:72597-86841 GCA_013397315.1 Donacobius atricapilla | reverse complement strand
TTTGCCCTAAACTAGGACACTTTGGCAAGACTTTCAGAACTGTTTCCTCATTGAAACTCGACACTCAACTGCACAAATCTCAATCAGACTCTGAAACCTTCAGGGGGAAGCTGAGAAGTGCTGTGATAACAGTGTGAATAAAGCTGAAATCAGCTGTTTCCAAAAGTTGTTGTATCTCTATTGTTACAAAGCCAGCAGTTTCTGGTCTTCCTTTATTCACTTTGAGGACCAGTTTCCCATCGGTTGTAAAACAAAAAACAACAACAACAACAACAACAAAAACCCACAAGAAAACAACAACAACAAAAAAAAAAAACCACCAAAAAAAATCCATTAAAAACTCAGGTAATCTAAAATCACAGATGTCATTATTACAATTTCAACATTATTTTTTTTTTCCCTCAGGCTTTTTAATCCTTTCTCTCTCAATTTGCCTTACCTATCTCTGTGCCACAGCTTCATGCATTCTCTTAGAGCAGAATTCAAATCCCAGAAATCAAAAAAGTCACAAAGGCTTCATAGTGGCATTGTGCTGCAGGAAATCCTCTCAGTTTTACTATTAATGGATGTATAGAGATTTCCATTGCTTTTTCAATGAAAACCAGTCCCACTGAGAATAATTCCATATAGACTTGCTGGTAAAAGTCTAGAGGAGAGATAAGATGAGAAAGAACAGAGGGATTATAAATGTTTTCAAAAGGCAATAAAGAGAACTGGACACAGAACTCCTGAGAAAATTTCCCTGTGTTTTTAGTTGTTGGCCTAAATCTTTTAGAAGAATGACTAAGAGAACAACCAAAACCAGTACAACAGAACAAACCTCAGTCTACAGACACCAAATAATAGAAGTAATCTACAACTGATTGCACTGAATTCGCATTACTCAGGTAGGATATAGGTAGGAGAAATGTTGCCTTCGTTTTAATTATCCAAGGACGCTGTTTTCACTCCCTCCTCCGTTGTCTTCAGCTTCCTCACTGCTTTGTGGGGAGACCAGGGAGGGGTAGCACATGTCCCCCAGCATGGCAAAGGGTACAATATCAGTCTTGATGTACAACACATTAACACACACACATGGTCAGACAGGAAGTTCTGGGGTGATAAAACTAAAGCAAATTACTTTTCATTAGCAATCAGTTGTCATAATATTCCAACTCCCAAATGGATGGGTGAGGCATGATTTCAGATTTCCTGTCCCACTTCCACCGAGAATGGCATTCAGCACCTCAGAGACTGGGTTGAGCTGGACTCTTGACGAGCTGAGTGTTGGCAGGGTCCATCACATGGGATGGGTAATTGCATCCTGAATTCTGGATGGGGAGAAGTGCTCTTGACCTCACCAATTCAGGATGGTGCCCAGGAAAGCAAGGGGCAGCTCCTCTCCTGCTGGGTCTCAACCTTGCTATGTGAGTAGAGTTTGTGTGTGCTAAATCTGCAGAGGGACTGGGATCTGGTGTGTGCTGAGGTTGGGGACTGCTTGGACTTAAGGTTTCAAAGCAGTTTCTGCTGGCCTTGAAACAAGAGCCAGAGGACTGAAAGGAACAGAAGTTGTGGTGGCACATATTCTGTGTGCTCCAGACCACCTGAGCAAGCACCCAATGTGCTGTGCCTGAAGGAGCTCTGAGCCCTGCTCCGACTCACTCTCCATTAACCCATCTTCTAATCTGGTGTCTTTCCCACCGAATGTGGAGAGTGATGGGAAAATACTCGTACCTCCACGGGAGTGTCAGGAAGGTCATCCCTCTTCCCATGCTAGAGACGCATGATGGAAACTGTCCCTGTGTAAACCTGCAGGGATTCTTTCCCTCAGTGTGGAAACAGCATCTGCTTTGGCAGCCTGGACACCAGTGACCAAATAAGCCCCCTCACAACGTAAGGCACTGCAGAGTTTCTGTTAATCCTTCCCAGAGCTCCCTTCTGGGAGCCTGTGCAATTCCATGCACAGTTTAAATTGGCACCACTGCCAAAGGATGCCATTCCAGCTGTTTATGTGCTTACATGTCCAGCCAAAACACAGACTTGTTTCTTCTGAAAACAAAACTTCAGTGCCATTGTTTTTTGCCGGCTTGGCTGTTGGCCAGTGTGGGGCAACCTGGGGTGGGAGCAAGGGGGTGAGGGCACAAGGAGGGCCTGCTGCTTGCACGAACAATGCTGGCTCCATCCTCAGAACAAAACAGCCTGGTGTTTTGTTCTGATTGCTGTAACTACTGCAATTTTTTTTCTTCTTCTCTTGTGTATCATGTTACTCGTGCACGCACTTCTTCTTGTTTTACATTCAATCTGTAAAAGGAATTTTTAGGCGGAAAAACTGCCATGTGTGTATCTCCCTGGCGGTGCCTTTCTCTCTCAAGCCAATGTAAATAAAATTCATTTCTAGGGTAAACCTCCTTTCCTCAGCTGTGTTATAGAGCTCTCTAAGAAATGCCAACTCCCATCTCCTTGGCACAAGCTCCTGATTGCAGCTCTCAGAGTAAGGCAGTCCTGTTCTTCCAGGGAGTATGCAGTGAGAGTTACTAGGCAAGAACTGCAACAGCAAGGCTGAGGACCCGCCTCTACCTAATATTAAAATGTGGATATTTATCCTAGAGAGTAAAAATATGTCATTGAGACTGCTCCGCCTCTGAGAGAAGGAGAAAGAAACTAATAGTAATGAAATCACAAAACCATCTATGGTTTGAGAAGTGTTGCTCTTCGAGATTTGATCAGCTGCAATGTTTATCCATGTCTCTGCTTTGAGATCAGGGAAGCAAAAAAAACGAAAGAAGGAAAAATGTTCTTTCTTTTCCTTTCTTCTTCTTATTTTCTTAATAAAGCAGAGACTACATCATACTGGCTTTAAAGTGTCTCAGCCTCCATTCTGATTCTTCTGCATAAAACATACCTTTGCACATGAAAGGACGGCTTTTGGTCTTTTAATTGATTTAGTTTCACAGGCAAGCGTGACCTGGCATAACATACTGCAAATTGCAATTCTAACACACCTTTTTGGGTTACTTGGTCTCTTAAAAACACACAGCTCACTTCAGCTCTGACTAATGTATCAGAGAGAGAATAGAACAGTACCCCAATCTGTATTTTCTTCTCTCTCATGCCATGGTTGGGAGCGCAACACAGCTGGAAGACAGAGTACCTCAGTGTAATCAAATGTTGTATTTCACATCCTGATCTTCACCTCCCTGAATTTTGCCCTTGCAGCCACAGTTTTCTTCAGTCTGTGACACTACAGACAAATGATTTTCCTCCTTTGCTTCCTGGTCAAACATGGGATGAATACGTTAAATTGGAAAATAATCATTTGTTGTACAAGAAGTGCTCACCAGTATTGAATTTGTCACCTGAGCTGGGGAACAGTCTGGAGCCGAAGGAGCTGGGAAAGGGGCTCAGCCTGGAGAAAAGGAGGCTCAAGGTGGACCTTCCGGCTCTGCACAACTCCCTGCCAGGAGGGAGAACTCAGTTGGAGTTGGTCTCTTTGAGGTAACAAGTGACAGGATGAGAAGAAACAGCCTCAAGTTGCACCAGTGCAGATTTAGATTGGATATTAGGGAAAATGGCTTTATTGAAAGGGTGGTCAGACATTACAACAGGCTGCCCAGGGCAGTGGTGGGCATGGCACCGGGGGATGTGGTTTAACAATGAGCATGGCAGCACGGGGTTAGTGGATTCAATGATCTTAGAGGCCTTTCCCAACATTAACTATTTTTATGATTCTGTCACTCACAAGTAGCTGCTTTCTCTGAGGCCAAAGAGGTGAGCTGTGACCTCAGGGAAACATTTGGAATTTCTTGTTCTAGACAGATGCTCTTTAGGGGACCCACACAGTACCGAGTAGAGATTTTTACACAGCTGCTTTAGATCTTCTTACCCCTACTCATGGAAGAGCCACCCTCATACTGATGAACGGGGAATGCACTCAGACTCCTGACGCTAGACCACTGTGTTTCACCTTTTTTTTTGCAAAGCACAAGACCAACCAACTCCCTGTATCTTGAACAAGAGACAAAGAGCAGACAGTAAATCCAGGTTGCATTTTGTTTGCAAATAATCAAAGAACAAAAATTCTCAGGGGCTCTGGGCTCATGACACAAACCTCTGCCAAGGCCGTTAGTGTGAGCATGGTGGGTTGTGAAGCCCTCATAAATAAACAATGTTAAACAGTGATTAGTACATTCCTCATCCCTGTTTATCTCAACAAGACTTTTCTGTGTAGGAAAGTGCTGCAGTCATCATTAAACCTGTTTTGTTTGGGCTTCCTTATTCCAAACAGGTTCCAGGATGGGATTGATGCCCAACAGTGCCTCTTCTGCAGACTGCCCCAAACAGAACTTGCAGCTCAGGCCTGCAGCACAGCAAGGACAGGCTGTGGCTGGAAGCAAAGAAAGCAAGAACCTCCGACCTGATGAGTCGTGGAAAGCTGAGGGAGCTACAATATCCTGCTTTATCAGGGAAATGATACAAGAATACGTGAGGAAAGTCTGGCTCTGTGGCTACTTCTGTGTTTGCTCCATATATGTTTAGCACTGAGTTTTCCTGGCCTCTGGGCTGAAGTTCTCCGTTTGTCCAGAGGGGCTAATGACAAGCAAACATGGGACACTGTGGTCCTGTCCTTGTCAACAGGATATCTGAAGTTAATTCTGTTCTTACTCCATGCAGTGGTTTGACTCCCTTTGTTCCATCCTCCCCTTAAGGGGAATTATGCCTGAAATTGGATTGCATAATTGCAGGAGGAAGGCCAGTTTGGGGGAATGAGGCATGTAGGATCTTGTTTAGTAATTACATCTGGCAGATCAAAAATGCTGCTTTAAAGTAAACCTCTTTTGCAAGAGATAAATATTGCTATTATTGTTGTTGTTATTATTATTAATAATTTAAACTGTGCAGTTACTGTTTAATAACATAATTGTGCCCTTTGATGGAAGCTTTTATTCAGGGATCTCAAAGGTTTGGTGATAATGGCGCAGGTGTTGCTGAACTACAGGGACAAATGTAGAAATTGAGGAACGGGAAAGTCCTTAGTTTATACTGTCAGGTGGAGAATGAGAGCCTGTGGTAGGCAGAGAGCCCACAGATCTTTTGCTTCTGAACTCCCTGCCTTTAGCCACAGAGATCAACAACCCTGGCAACTGTAAGTCAGAGGAAAGATTTCACCCTATACTCCTCTGCATGTCTGAGATTTCAGATGCAAGTAGGATGGTTGAGTCATGCTCTTTTCCTATCCAGAAGGTTATAAAGGGTTTCTGTTCCATAGATATGCCTTGAGAGGCTCAGCCACAGCTAAAGGTGTGAAAAAAAAAAACCATTAACCTGAGTCTCATCTATCAATAACAGTTTCTTATTTATTGTGCTGTTATTGGTGCTTATTAAAACCACTCCGTGAAGAACACACGAAGGAAAAAAGGGAAACCCGACCCTTTCCACTTCCCCACTGTGCTGAAAGTCGCCTTCATCATTAACTGGTTTAAATTGGGTAACCAGTGTGTGTGATAAACAGCCCTGTGACTATATGGCCATTCTCTGCATGGAAGAGATTAGGAACGGAATCAGCAAACTGTCCAAGTTTCTAGTAGATCAGACTTTGCTCCTAAAACCACTAAAGATTTCTCTTTCACACCAAGGCTGGAGTTGCTGACAGGCCAGTTGAAATCAAGTCACTAGTGCAGCATCCTTTATTCAGGGCATTGTCATTTCAATTCCCTGCTCCTTTATGCTCCACAGTGATACATCCGCCTTCCAGATGGAGTGTGAAACTCATCAAAAGCTGGAGGAGAGATAATCACTTCTGAAGGTGCTCTTCCCTTCTGGTTTGTTTCTACCTCCTGCTCTTCTCTTGTTGCCTCTGCACAAGACTAATGAGAAGAAATTTCATTCTCCTGCAACATCTATTTTTCAAGTGACCTCATAAAAAGTGACCGCAGCACCAAAATAATATATTCTGATGATAGAGAGTAAACCATCCTTTTTTATTACTCTTTGCCTTCAGTTCCTCTCTAAAGTCAGCAAAGCAGCTGCCTTCCAGAAAGTCTTTGGGCCAACATGAGCAAACTCATAGCCTGGACTGAACTCTCCGGGGCTGATGGCAGGGCTGTGTGAAGTGACAGGAGACACTCCGTTTTGTCAGACATCAGTGCTCTGAGCTCAGTTGTTAGAACACCCCCAAAATATTAAATTGATGATGGCTTTCTCAGTGGTTGGAGTTGAGACTCATGCTGGCTTTTCTTGCAGCACCAAGTACAGACATGAATTTAACCTTTTACCAGATTGTCACCACACTTTTACCAGCAACTGTCATCTGCAGCCTCTAGAAGACGCAAAAAAAAAGGAGCAGTACCTTGGGGAAATCCTATTTATTTTTGTGGAAAGAATGGAGCAACGTGACTAGAAAGTAATAGGAAAAATCCAGCAATGAGACCTGGTAATGTGAAAGGGATACAGTGTGAACCTAGTTACCAAAAAACTACATTCATCCTTCCCTCCAAACAACTGAGCCAGCTGAAGAACCAAGTGAGTGAGGTAGAGGTTGAAGGTTGAGCAGCTCTCCCAGTCAGTGCTGGATAAGTTGATTACACTGGAACTGGAAAAAAGACCCTCCCACCTGGTATGCTGCATCTCACAATGGCCAGTGGTGGATACGCAGCGGAGAATAGTCATGGTAAAACCCTGAGTGTCCCCCATCCACTGCCTGTTGGCAGCTCAGGAGCTTCAGGACCCACTTTGGCTCCTCATGCGGGTTCTTCTTCCTCCAGGAACTTGTCAAAATGGCTGTGGGCATCCTCTGGTAGAAAGGGAAGTGGTTCCTGGCAGGTAGGAGGTGGCAGTGATATTGTTATTATTAAAGGGAGGTAACCTGCCAAGTCTCATTGTTCAGAGCCGGGATGGAGGGCAAAGAGATAAACATGTAAATTACAGCAGAGAATCAAGCTGCTCCCACCAATGACTTTCCTTCCATCTCTCCCCATTGAAAAAAAAACAAAAAAGGAAGAAAAAAGGGTGGAGAAAGAAAATAATCTGAGACTTTGTTTTCTGCATTCTGACTGGAAATCAGAGGACTGTTTATTTGTATCTGGCAGAACATGAAGATGATTATTTTCAGGCTCATTTGAAGTTCATAGCAACTGATCAGAGCAGTCTGATGAGGGACTTCAGCAACCCCAGTGCTTTACTGCTTCTTTGTGTCTTAGAATTGCTTGCAGCATTCTAAATATTTATTTACTGTGTTAATAATATTTCTATTTTTTACAGGCATTCATTGTTTTGCTCTGAAACTATTTGTTATTGTCTCTTTGAATGCTGACCAGAAGTAATAAACAGCAAGTTATCGAATTTTATGTGCACTTGCCTCGAGTTTTTGCTCTGCAAATCTTTCCCCAAATGCTCAGAAGATGTGAATTTTCAGCCTCTGGCAAAGGATTTCTGTTAACTTCAGAAATAAATGCTGTGCTGCATATTATGGACCCAGCATTACAATTCCCAGTGTCACAGGAAGACTTCACTCAGTTTTGAACCAGACTTTGAATTTTCACACCCTCCCACGTTGTTGGTAGGCCGTGTTCAACACAGCTTTGTCCTCAGTGAATGAATTTCCACAGAGCAACAAACAAGAGAATAAAACCAGGCAGAAATCTGGCCATGTCCCTACATTTGCTGCAACAAGTTTCTGCTTTGAAAGTGCCCCAGGGCTTGTGCTGTTCCATTTACTGCCACCACACCATGCTTGCGCAGCCTTTCACAGAGTTTCACAACCGTGGGCAGGTGCAGAGACACAGAGCACCACTGTCAGCAAATCACAGTGAAATGGAGAGNCAACAAAAAACCCCCAACAAAATTAACCAGACCCCAAAAAATTAATTAAAAACAAACTTTAACAGACAACTCCCCCAAACCCCAAAGAAAACAAAACAAAAAAACCACAAAAAAACCCCAAACCAAACAAAAAAACCCAAAACAAACAACAACCAAAAAAACCCCAAACAAAAAAAAACCAAAAAAAACAAAAAACATCCACTCCCAAGAACCAAAACTTAGCCAAAAAACACTGACACTAAAAGGAATTTCTGTGGTTCCTTTGAGGCGAATTGTGCTCATCACGACTGAGACATGGACCTATTGATTCCTGCACACTGTGTTCCTTGGCTAATGGCTTTATTCAGCCACTTTCTCATTTCCCTGAGAGCTCTTTTACACTAGGATGAAGGAGTTTTCAGGTGCTTGCAGGGCCATTTTACTGCTGTAAGGAAAAAATAAAAAGATTGCACATTTTTAAGTTACTTTTAGGGGTGGAAGGGAGAACAGGGCAGATGTGGCCTGTGGAAAGAAGGTGGTGGCAGGATACGTAAGATTGAGCCCTGTGAGATAGAAAAGATGAACAAGACTTATCCCTTCCCATCTATCCCTTCCCATTTTACTGCTGTAAGGAAAAAATAAAAAGATTGCACATTTTTAAGTTACTTTTAGGGGTGGAAGGGAGAACAGGGCAGATGTGGCCTGTGGAAAGAAGGTGGTGGCAGGATACGTAAGATTGAGCCCTGTGAGATAGGAAAGATGAACAAGATTTATCCCTTCCCATCTCAGGGTGGGGACTGAGGAGGTTGTATATACAAATACTCCTAAAAAATACATAAATAAACAAGCAACCATTGCAAGTGCCCATCTGCTCCACAGAGGCCTTCACAGGCCCGAACTGGGTCCTAGGACAGCTTAGGCTATTGTTTCCAGCTTTGCATCACTGCTAATCAGTTGAACTTTCTGGAAAATTGTTTCTTAAAACCTCCTAAATCTACTAAGGACTTTTTTTTTTTTTTTCCTAGGAATAGTGATAAGTGTTTCCTTCCAGCTTACAGAAAAGTCATAGCAGCACCACAAGTGTCTTCAGGAAGAAAAAAAACAGTGAGTGCAAGGGACTCAATGGGTGCCAAGCATTTCCTAGAGATTTCACAAAGGTTTTTTTTTTCCCTCCTAGTGAAACACAGGGGTTAACGAACAGCTGGAGAAACAGGACTGAAACTCTGGGTGCTGTCTGCCTGAGCCAGAGGTGCAGGATTGGAGGAGGAGAGGCAGAGGAAGGACAGCAGGAGGGGTGATTTTGGTGATTATTTTGTGGCCCCAGCTCTGCAAGGGTGGGGAAGGAGCCAGGAGAGCTCTGCTGCAGCAAAAAACAGTTCTTTCTGCTGTGCTGGGAGTGACTTCATGACCTCCATCTTCTTGGCTGCCTTGGTAGGTGAGGGCTCTCAAATTCAGGTTTTCCTGGAGAATAACAAAATATGAGAGGAGGAATGCCTCCCAAAAGAAACATCTGTGACAAATAAATAAATAAAGCGAGATTTATGTACTCCTGATGGAAATAGAGTTTGTTTCTAAAAGGAGGCCTTTTCAAACCTTGATGATTTGACACAGTTAATCGCACAACAATGTCAGGCAAGGTAACAGACTCTCTCCTGATTTCCACATGCCTGGAAATACCTTTTTAATGGAGAATCTCTTCCAAAACAGCTTGAACTTTCTCTCAGAGAGATGTCAGGGACACAGACACAGGGCTGAGGAGCCTCTGTGCTCAATAGTGACTACAAGTCCCTGATGCACACATTTTACTCTTTAAACCTCATATCTTCTCTGAAATGTACTCTACACATTAGGTGAATATCTCAGACTGCACGTTACCTGTCTTACTGGGACAAGCTCCTCCTTGTGATCACCAGTTTTTAAGAAGGTGCAAAACTTTCTGTTTTCCTTCCATTTTTATACGACATCACTGTAAACTCAAAGACTTGAAACAGAAATGGGGGAACTCCTTTTTTTCTTTCTCTTGTCTCTCACTTTGCGATAGTATTCTTTTTCTTTTTTTTTTTTTTCTTATATTTGACTGCTTTGAACTCTCTTTACTTTGCCCTTAGAGACACTTTTGTTCAGTGAATCAGCTGGTGTGAGTGCAGCAGGACCAGGTGGTGGTGCCTCTGTGAGACTGCATCAGCACGGTCATCACTAACTTGTGAAGGTGTTGTCCTATAACCTATCCCTTGTTATTTCAACAGCTGGTGCTTCCTCGTGTCCTTCTCCCTGTAGCTTTGACTTTTTCTTTTCATCTAAGTAATGTTACAGCACTAAGGTGAGTGCCACACTTCGTTTCATGCCAGTAGTTTGTGTAAAGGGAGTGACCAGCTATTAAAGGTGCGTAGGCCAAATGAAAGTCTCAGAATCTCTCCAACAGAAGTAATGATCCTATAGATTATCGTATTGCAGCGGAAAGAAGGGCTCTTCTCCATGGTGCTTTCTAATCAGTTATTTCCTGTTTCTGTCTCTACTGGAGACAGCAGGGAATGAAAGCAGCCAAATATATTGTAAAAAATTGAAACAGGGCTGTCTTGGTGCTGGCAAGAGGAACTGGACAGAAAAATTCCCATCTATGAGAGTTTGGTTTTGGTTCAAACCCTGTTCAGCAAAGAACTGATGCATGTGTGTGTTCCTGTTGCTACACGACAATGCCAGCTGGAGGAAAATTACAGTGGGGTGTAGTCACAGGTGCTGCACAGAGAGAAATCAGCACTGAAATGGATAAACTGGGCTTCCCTGGCCTTGCTTCTGCTTTGAAACTGAGGTGATGAAAATGTCATAGGTGTAGGGGACCACTGCCTTCAAATGGCTATGAAATATGTCACAGCACAAGGAAATGTTTGATTGTGCCTGGCTGTCGGGATGCAATCCCAGTTCTCACTCCAGCATGTCAGCTTTTCCTAGTTTGCCAGAAGACTGCAAGTTTCAGTTCCCCGCAAATTAAAACAACCAGTTTTTTAGGCCCTAATACTCAATCTGGATAAATAAGATGAACCATTCTGCAATCCTTGGTCAGACACATATGTATGGTTATGGGTAAATGTGCGCATGGGATATGTCTTATTAACACACCAAAATCTAGCAGGTCCTTATTTTCAATGGAGATGAGACTTCTGGGGTCAGATATACTAAATATGAAATGTTGAACTCTCTGAAATGAGTTCAGGTACTATTTTTTCCTGTACTTACCTAGACAGGCTCTGTTTAATACAATTGTAATATTGCCATCTCTGTGTTCATGATCCAGCTTTTATAAAACCAGGATAACGAGGTCAGCAGCTTATTTTCAGTACTGGTAGTAAAGGAATTGCAGACCTGAAGATGATAAAATGGCACAGTAAGGCACTCTAAGGCTCTCTTGTTCTTTTGAACTAATTGTGACTCAAACCCTTAATGGACCACATGGATTTTGGCCACAAATATGTTATTCTTTCATGACATAAATTTGTGGAAGGTCATTTATTTAGGCAAACACCATCAGGCACTTGGTACCTGGTGAGTAAGTCTAACTGAAGCCCGAGTCTCAACCTGGCTGTGAGATCTCTCTTGGTAGATAATGCATGTTAATGACTGCAAAGATGCTTCGAAGATCAGAACCCTAATTTGTGCATTCCTACAGACGATGGGCCAACCCAGTAATCATCGTTGTGCCTCTGATGCTGATTCTGCTATTCCAAATCTTGAGTTTACCTTTTATTTGTTAAAAAAAATGGGGGGTGTCCCTTTCATCTATTTTTAAATGTTTCGATTCCATGATGTATGTTAATATTCAATTACTTATTATAATAAAGAAAAACATTATTACTTATTTCATACATCTGTTTACATTTCATAGTGTTTATTTAATAGATTTCTTTAATAGTGGCCCCAATTCCAGTTTTGTTTTACTTCACTGAAATGAAAGTGGCTAAATACCCACTACACTTACCCCTAAGCTATTTTGTCTTGAAAAGATGGAAGTCACTATAGATGTCTCCCGCTGATGCCAGAATCAGCTATAAAACTCAGTGAAATAATTAGAATTCAATAATAGAAGTTATATGGCTCCGCTGTGGTTTTTCCTCTGCCTTGTCTGTTTTCTTGGCACCACAGGCTGCAGGGAAGCGGGCAGGGGTGAAGTGTGTGGCCTTTATTCACAGGTACTCCAGTGCTCATGATTTTAGTGGCAATTACAATGCCTGTTAATTTGTCAAGTGGGATTTAAGAAGAGATCCCCCAGCTTGTGAAGCCAGTGTGCTGCTTTGTCTAAGAAAAACATTTACAAGCTAAAGGCAATCATTACAATATTAGGGACCAGAAAGTGACTCCAAAGACTTCAGTGATCATGAGCTGAAGTTTTATTTTCCTGCAGCAATCAAGACATCAAGTGTCACATGAAGGAGAATACTTCATGTCGAAAATTCAATGTGAGGAAAGGAAAGAAGAGGTTTCCCACTGTAAGTGGAGAAATAAAAGATGGAATTCAAGCTCACAGAGCTCCAAAGAGACAGATGTCCTTCTAACCTCTGTCACTTAGAGGCAGTTCCCAAATTTGGTACCTTATTGTCTACCAAAATCACTGGCTTTTGTGTCTCACTTTTCACTGCAATGCCTGCAAAATGTTTTACTGCAGGAATCTCTCCACACATTGCTAAGATGCAGATAGAATGTTGGGTTTTGGCCTCCTGCCACGTGGTTATTATCTGCTCAGATCTTTCTCTGCCTGCCATCTTTCGCCTTTATGCTTCTGTATGTTTCTCACAGTAGAAATTTCGACAGCCAAATACTTGGTTGAAGTTAGGGTGGATTTTCAGCAGTTATAAACTGCTCTTTATTCAGATCATTGGTACAATTGTCATATGGCAATTGTTGCCAGCTGAAGGTCTGTGCTTCAGTACATGAGACCACATCAGCACACAATTTTCCTTACTCATCTGATCCAGGAGATGCAAGTGGAAACCTCTCCTCTACAATAAAGGATATTTGTGAGTCTCCTACTCCCATCAGCAAAATACTCAGTACAAGCTTAACCCAATGTTTGTGATCAGTATAATTGCAGCTGCTTGAGTACTGTGCTGAATCAGTTCCTTCCTTCTTCTTCCAGCCCATCTTTCCCTTTGAAATGCAAACACTATCATGGAATAAACTGCAGTAATGCAGATAAGCTTGTCAGATTTAATCAGCACAAGTCATGCAAACGCTTTTGCAGTATTTGCCCTGATCCAGAGATAAATTAGCCCCTGTGGTTTCAGAGTGATGTTAATTTTCAGCATTCCCCTGCTAGAACTGTCCCTATTCCACAGGAGCATGAGGCAGCTCATGCAGGATGAGGGTGCACTCTGCCAGAGCAGGAAGACAGGCTCCCCCAAAGCCACTCTGCAAAACCCTAACCCAGGGACAATTAGTTGACCTGAGTGGAGATCTGGCAACACTCTCCTCAGCCAGGAGAGTTGTTACTACTTATTTCAGATAATCCAATATTCCGATGAGTGGAGATTAAATGCAAACTCCACATCCAGTGGGTATTACTTCCAGCAGACTCTTTCTTCAAGAGGGAATGGTTCAGGTAAAGGTCTGCATGAAAGAAAATCGATTAGCATTTCCCAAGATTTTCCAGTCTCTCCTGTCTCTTGTACTTTCCTGATGTTCTAACCTTAATTGTAGTTGTTTCTTTTCACTTTTTAGTTTGTTCTTCATGTTGTGGTTCAGCAAAGTCTAGGTGAAAGCCAATTATTAAACTATGCCATTCTCAGTGAAAAAGAGTGTTATGCTAAATTAGCAAGGTGCCATACTATGTCATCTTTTTAGCCACCATTCAATTTGATCCATTAAATTTGATCATCAGCTATCCAATATTCCTAGAAAGTTGCGCATCACCTTGCACAGAAAAAACCCCCCACAATTAACCCCCCCATGTCTCTCCAACACATCCAAAGTTCAGCTAATTCAAATAACTGTCTTCATATGATTAGCCCGGAAGGACAGCAATTGTGTGCACAGGCAATATTTCATCTTGTAAAGCACTCTTATGGAAAATGAAGACCGCAAATTTTTAGTTAATTTAGTAGGTCCTAATTTAATTTCACAATCACCTGTATCATCAAGCTTAATTAAGCTCATTTTTTCCTTTCTGTTTGGATGTGTATTTTGTTGTATATACTGCAATGCAAAAATTAGAAGAAATGGACATATGCTCCAGAAGAATAAAATCTACACCAAATTCATAATCTACACTAAATTCCTGTCCCAGAGTGACTTTATGATGTCTGTATCCCCAATCGTCTGTTCTGTATATTGTGTTCTGTGCCTTTAAGGGATTCTTAGAGTGCAATTTGTTTTGAGAACTGTGTTATCTCCTCACATTCCTCTCCGGGACTCTGGTGGTGCACCAGCGGCTCGGTTCAGATTTGATCCAGGACAGAGGTCTCCTGTGGTTTTTTCTCT
>WBMY01002317.1:32166-72587 GCA_013397315.1 Donacobius atricapilla | reverse complement strand
TTTTTTTTTAGTTAGTTTTAGCTAGCTAGGGCAGAGAATTGGTTTTTTTTCGTTTTCGTTGTCCTTGGGACTGTTTGAAACTGCTCCGGACTGAAAAGCAGAGGAGAGCTGAAAGATTTCCTTTTCCCCCTCCCCTCTTTCGGGCCTGGGACAGCGTTCTTCTCCAGCGTTGGAGGAACTGATAAAAACTGAGAAAGACAAACTGAATCTACGGCAAGGGGTCTTTGGGTTTGTTTTTTCCCAGAGGAACCCCATTTGGAGGTTTCCTCCCATTCCTGGTTTGCCCTAAACCTAACCTACTGGGCAAGTAAAATACAGTTTCAGGTTCATTAGGATGCTAGACAGGGGCAAGTCAGGAACTGCTCTAAATAAAATACTCATTGCTCCCTATAAGGCTTCATAAGAAACACGTAGAAGAAACAAATATCTGTCAAATTAATGTGTAGTGATTTACTTACGTGATGTTGTGGCAACAGTGCTTGGCTACAATCTCTCTAGTAAAAGGCATAATACTCTGCAAATGAAGGGAGGGTTTTTACATTTATTTTAGCAGACAAACCTAGTTCAAACACTATTTTAGCATATTATGAAGATGAATAAAGTTCTGCCTTCTTTACCTCACAGGTCTGAAAGGGAGAGGAGACCAATGGTTTTCAGGATGACAGCCAGGAATTTTCATTTTGTAGATTGGATGGATAAATACGGAAATATTTGACCCTGATACCTCCAAATTAGCTGATTTTGCCCTAACTTTCATTTATCAAATTAAATTCTTTTTTTGCCTACTAACACATTCAGTTAACACATTGAGGAGCCTGGCATAACAAAACCTGTAATTAAAAAAAAAAAAAAAAAAAGAGGGGGAGACAACAGGACTCGAAGAAAATGGCTATTCTAAGAACTTTTTTTTGTGAATGATCATCACAATCTAGGTGAGGTAGTATGAACACTGTAACAGCTTTAGACTTTTCCTAATCTGTACTGAACCCCTTGCAGATAACTCACGAATGATCCAATTTTTATTTTTGGCAAAACCATGCTGAAAGAAAAAGGTCATTTTTAATTGTAACAGAAATGTTAATTTAAAGAATTGTAGAGATTTTTTCCTTCTTCATTATGTTGATCTGAGAAACTAAATGTTTTGACTCAATAATGAAAAACAAGATGTTCTGTTCCAAATTGATGTTTCTAAACATCAAAAGTATTTTATTGCATCTATTTTTTTTTCCCCCATTCAGTTTTATGTTCGCCTTTTTTGGAAGTAGCTGAATTTCAGTGCTTCCTTGGGGAGATTTCAGGTGTCTTTCCTTTTTATTTTTGTTTGTTTGTTTCAGATACCTCTCAAAGCTTTTTGTCTGGTCTGAGACCAGTTTAGCCCCTGGGTGATGCTGCTGGGGGAAGAGTGGATGGCTGCATTTCATTTCAGGGTGAGTTTCCTCACTGGCGTCTGAATGACTCAACCTGTAGTCTCAGCACACGCTGAGCTGTGTTTTATTGTTTTGCAATAAAGGGCCATGGCTATTTCTAGAAGTCAGGGAAATCCCTCTCAAGCTAAGTAAAACGTTGGTGTTGGTCCACACCCAGTATCACTCGCACATTTACCAACTGGACCACAATCCTGTGGCTTGTACTACACAACTTGAGAAACCGGACCAAGCTCCCCTCCACTGTCTTGTCATCTTCCTTCGTGTAGCCCTGACCCGGACCACTTTGCTGGGTGTTTCTATCTTCGTTGGAAAATCCCTGCCTAGGACACTGCCTGCTTTCCTGATGCTGGAGGATGCACGGATGTGCTGAGAGGTGGCTGTGCTGTCGCACTCGGCTCCTGGCAAACAGTCAGGGATGTGTTTGTTTGTCCCTGCTGAAGTGAGGAATGGTTTGGACTTTTGTTTGTTTTGTGTGTGTGTTTGTTGTTGTTTTTTTTATTTTCTCTCTCTCTCACACAGTAGTCTGCCTCCTTGGTTTAATCAAAAAGTAAAAAAACACGCACTGGTTTTGTGCCAACGGACGGTGCTGTCTGCTAGGGGGTTGGCAGAAAAGCAAAGAAATTGATAATTACACCTCTGCCTAGTCACCTGTCAGCACTCAAATGTTTGTGCCTCAGGATTTTCCAAATCGGAGATCATTCCTGTGTGTCACAAGCCCTGAACTCATTGCTCCCCGAGGGGAATGCTCCCTCGTCAAGCTGTTGGCAGGGAATTGGCAAATTAATTCACCTCCCTCTGTAACTGTCCGCCCCAGTGACTTTGGTTTACACCCCTACTGCTATGCAGGGGTTCCACCTCAAGTGTTTCCATAGAAATATTTTTGATAACCTCATGATTATGTCCCTAAGTAGCCGAAGAGTAAGGACAAATCTGACGATGAGGATTTATTTTAGCGGCACAGGCAAGCACGTTGTTCAAGATAATGTCATTGTTAACTGTCAGTAAGAATGGCTGTCTCTCCCCAGCCTCCAATTACAACTCAAAATATCATTTTTGTTTTCAGGTTTTGCGCTATATCCTCCTATTGTGTTTTTTAAACCCCATTGTCCTTCTATATCTTCTGATGAACTCCTCGCCATTTACACTGATCCATTTCTAATGTCTGAGGTTGCAAACACTATTCATTTTCCAGGTAAAAATGGGTTATCATTTTATGTGGTACTCTGAAATGTGACACACAGAGAAAGTTCACCCAGCAGATGAACCTGAGGTGTACCCACAAGTGTCTTTCCTTGACTTGAGTGAATGTTTACCTTGCAGCATGCATTTTGCACAGCAATGTCTCCAAATCAAATGGCTCCATCTTGGCCCATATTGTAAAATACAGGGGAAATAAAAGAAAATCCTTACGCAAAAAAACGCTTTGCAGGCCATTTGTACAGCACGTGCAGCAGGCCTGGAATCAGCCTGTTTGTGAAACAGAGATTTGCAAGCGAGATAAACCCCGTTAGACCTACTCACAGTGGCATTTTGTTCTGCTTTTTTCTCTGCACTAAATGCCTTCCCTGCTGGTCACTGCATGACAGTGACAGCTCCTCTCACAGCAAATACTCCTGCACAGTGGTTATGGCTCATAAGCCAGCTTGGATCTGTATCCTACAGGAGGGAATGTTTTTCATTGTTTTCTGCACTGCTGTTCTGCTCTTGATTGGAACAAGCTGCTGTCCCTGGGGTAAACCTTGGGCCACTGCCCATTGCTGTGAGTGATGTCAACACATTTTTCAATGTGTAGTTATTAGCACTCTTTCCAAACAAGCCTCAAAAAAATCCTTCTTGCACTGCACTGCGATTTGTTCAGAAGACATTCCCTCTCCCTTGCCCTGCTTACTATTGGATGGAGTGGCTGAATTATTTTTGCAATTTAAACAGGCAAAGTATGTGAATTATTGCTTGCTGACCCCAATTAAGGCTTACAGCTGTTTGGAAGAGGAGACAGTTCACTCCCTTCTCCTGAGTCAATATCAGCAAGTGGACAAAGATTTGAATGGAAGCCCAGTTTTCCACTGCAGTTGGAGGGTGGATCTGGGTGGAGAGAGGCAGGAGAGAAGCGTATGCTGCTCCTCCTTGCCCTAGTGTAAGTCCGAGGTATTGATGGAGTTGAGGGACTGGAAATTTCTCCTTGGGAATTAAGTCATCAAATAAAGCAAGAAGGATTGTTTGGCCCAGCCTGTGGGAAGACTGAGGAGACCAGAGCCCAGGCTCTCGTTCATGTTTAAAGCAACCACTTCAGCCACTTTTCCCTTTGCTGAGCTTTTATCCAGGAATAAGGCATCAATCTTCTCCACTTTGGACATGAGCCACCCCTGCTGTCAGCAGAAACCTTGCAAGAGACAATTCCTGTGTTATTTGTCCTGCCATGGGTGGGGAGGCTTAATTAAGATTAGGGAACCTGCTTTAGAGTGAAAGGTGCTTCAGGAGTATAAAGTCAACTTTCACACTGTCTACTAAATCCTCCTGTTCAGAGTTAGGGAATAAATCCACCTCTGTAGTTTACAGCACCAATCAGAGCTGTAAGCTCTTACAATCTCTTGTAAGAGACCAGTCCTGCCTCCAAGTCTGCGCACACACACTCCATGTTCCCATTTACTCAGTCCTGAATATGTTCATGCATAAATATATTTATTTCTGCACATACATTTGTGTACTGATACAAAATTCTGAAAGCTTTGGCAGCAAACTCCCTAACTCTGCAGTACTGGGTGATATTCTGTCACTCTTCAGGAATTTCTGGTGGTGATAGCAATGGAGTATGCATTTTTAGAGACATCTTTGTGACAAGACCTCAGCAATCACTTAGCTGGGCATCAGTTTCTTTAAGTTATAGCATAAATTTGGAAATGTGATCTGAAAGCAGTGAAAAGTTCTCTAATCACAAGTGCTTTCTGTGGAATAAATGAGATAGCATGCTGCAGTTTCAAGAATATAGAGCTAAGGCCAAGATGTGAAATTATTTCAGATAAATTAACAGCAAATATTTAAAGTGGATGGTGTAAAGGCCAAGTTCTCAAATCTGTGCCTTGGTGGTGTTCTGATTTCACCTGTCTGAGCTGATCTGGTAAAAAACCTCTCTCAAGTGCGCAGTAACGGTGAGTTATGCACATACCAATCCCACCTTCTGGTGACAGCAGAGAGGAGGCATCTGCAAAGATTTTTAATGCTTTGGAGGAATGCTTTGCAGATGAGAAAAATAAGTCTTCAGCTGAAGTGAAGTTTGAGCTCTAACTAGGTTATTTTTCTGCATGTACCACCAGACCACCAGGAACCTCACCATATCAGCCTGCCCCGAGCTAGCAAGGGCAGGCCTCCCACAGGCCAGATTATGGTGTGCTGTTGAAGAAGAATGGATATTGTTAGGGAGAAGGACAAAGAAAATTGAAGAAATCATATATTAGTCACATGTTGCCTTTTGAAACAGTTGGAGAATTGAGGAATCATAATTTATAGACAATTCTGGATAATATATAGTTGTTCTCTCTTTCAGATGCGTGATTGATAGAGAGCAGATATCCAGCTTCACGCCTATGAATCCTTCAGCCAATTCCAAAGTCTGCGTGCAAAACATGGATCTTCTGCTAACAAAAGCTCTGCTGCTTTGAATGATCTGAACATGCACCAGACGATGGCGTTCCACCAAATGTTTGTGAATAACCAAATGGGATTTCGGTTAAAGGCAATAAAAAACACTCAGATTTAATCAAGCTGGCACATGTGAAATAAAATAATTGCCAGTGTAACTTTTGGTGTTAACCAGAAATCCATCCCCAAACAGATATTAAGAGCCCTGTTGTAAACAGATGGTCATTGTCACATCTGCTGGTGGTGGCCAGACTAAAACCTTGCTAGGTGTGTCTGTCTGTGACATGGTGACACTGTCGTGCTGTTGTGTTGTCATATCCCTGGCACGGCAGCAATTTTCCAAACATAAATGGAGCAACGTCTATCTGGCAAATGTGGAAATGATGTCACGGGTTGGTGGTAATAGCCACTCTTTTCACAACTGACAGCAAAGTTCCTCTCTGCCTGTCTGCCTGCCTATCGACAATTTCTCATAAAATATGACAGAATTAAAGCATGGCAGAGGGTTTACGTATTTTTTTGCCCTCTTGCAACCTTGCAAATTAAAATTAATTTTTCTGCAAAACTGTTCAGAGTCATTCAGATTATACTTTTCATGTCATTCTTACAGTATTTTTGTCCAAAGGAGGTTTTCTTTTGTTGCCATCTGTAAATACATCATGAAGGATTAAGGACAGTTTGAAGTTAGCCGCAGATGTGACTGGCAAAAGTAATTTTGTAAGATATTATGCTTCATTTTATGTATCTTTTTCAAGAAATTGTGTAAGAAAATAGGAATTGTATGTGGGCTTCAGCCAAGATAGAATCTGCCCTTTTGGAGAAAAATTAGTGTTTAGGATTTGTTTTCACTTTGGTTTCTTTCCATTAACATTTTTTGTAAGTTACTAATTTCACAATTTGTACTGTGGTGCCTAGCAAGTTGCCTTCTTACAGGTTTCAATTCTAGAGATGGCAAGGGTACGGAAAATAAAACCTTTGCTCTGTGTTACGCACTTGTAGAGAATTCTGTTTCTACAGAAATCGGGAGTACTATTTTGCAACTTCCCTTATCTCTGGTATTGCAAGATTACATTAATTTGTCCACTGACCTCTCATTTTTTGTAGTTTTCTAGGTTGCTTTTCATTTATCTACTGAAATAAAACACATTCAGCCATCCAAAGTATATGGGATGAGCCTTTGCACTGGACTTCATTATTTTTTCCAGTATTTCAGTGCAGATATTGCTTTTTTGAGATGTAGAGCTTTCCACATTTTCTTCTGTTTCCTCAGATCTGCATAAAAATTATTGACTAACATTTTACACAACTCAAAGTGACACCTGAACCCATCAAAAGCGACTTAGAGTTTTGTACTTATAAAGTAAAAACTGGTTTCTAAAGAAATTCCTGAGGACATTGTGATATCTGACAGGGTCTGTCTGCTACTTGATATCACTTTTACTTCCTTGTTATAAATTTATTAGTGGATGCTGTCTTTAAATTTTCATTTTCACCTATAAATCTTAGCTACATTACAGCTGGAAGATTTTTTTTTTTTTTTAAATAACATGGAAAGAACGATTTCTGCTGATTTGGTAAGGTTTTGCACAGATTTCCCTGTAGCTTTTGTCATGCTTGAGAAGATATTTGAGTTAGAAGTCTCCAATAATTTCTTTGTTAAAATCTTTTATAAAAGGGAAGAGGTAGGGTTCTAAAAGTTATTGTAGGTACAGAGTTTTGTTTTTGTTTGGCATGGATAAAGTGCAGCTGGGAACTGATTAGCAGCTTTAGGGGATTGGTATAACCTTGAGTCTGAAATTACGTTAGAGGGATGGAGTAAAAACACGTGGATTAGTGCAGGCAATGAAGACAAACTTGGATTAGATTTAGAGTCAGTAAATTCTACATAAATTTTTTCCAGGACAGCTTGTATCCTTCTATAAAACTATTTAGTGAAAGGCTCAATGTTGAAGCACAACAAGGCATACACAACTCTGATTCAAAGTGCATATTTTCCCCTTACTGATTTCACACACAAAAATCATTATGAGTACATTAATTCTTCCAGTTATGGACTTTCATCAGCTTTTACAGAATATGGATGACTTTGTAAACAATCCACTATTTCTCTTGGATAATGCTCAAATACTTCATATAGTCATTGAAAAACAGGTCTGGAAAGCACTTCTAGATGCAAAGTAGTCCAACCCCTACGTCAAAGTCAAATTGTCCATAACTGTGTCATTTCATAAAGTTATTTGTTTAATCTGGTTTTTAAGACCTCAGGGGATAGAGACTGCATACATTACCTATGAGATATATTCTCCTTGTTTCCTGAAAAAGGATCTTCATGTATGCTTTCTCGTAACTCCCTCTTTTAGTGTCTTTTTTCAGGCTAAACCATGCCAGCTTTTGAATCTTTCCCTATGGGTTTATTTTCCTGGTTGTGATTTTTTTTTTCTTTTTTTTCTCCAATTCCATTGCCTTCTTCTGCATTTTTAACTATTAGTAGACACATTTTTTGGAACACATACCGGTTAGGTATGTGCTGGGTAAAACAGAGAGCATGTTACTTTTCAAATCTTGGGGAATCAAGTCACATTCAAATCTCTCAGTGTCTTTTTCTACCCAAAGCTCTGTCAATTCTGATTTGCGTCCAGCTTTTCAAATCAGCCAGCCTTGGTGTACAGCTGAAGAGCTGCTGCTGTGCCAGTTTTTTCTCCATTTTGCCCTGCTGATTGCCCTGTGTAAGGAAAGAGTATCACACTGGCACTCACTGGACCACTTCAGAACATTGTCTATGCTGTTTTTCAAGGTTGTTTCATTTAATTCCTGTTTTGTCACCTTCAGATTTTATAAACTTCACACTCTTCCACCCTCGTTGTTTCTGAAGATAATAGACAAGATCAAGGATGAGACAGCTGCCTGAAAAATGTTTTATCATGCTTCCAATCATTCTGAAAATTAACTGCGTGATGGATGTTTGGGTGCTCTTCCCAAGTTGTTTTACCCCACTCCACCATTCACGTTCCAGTCCTGGAGAAATCAAGATAATCACATGAAATTATGTCAGTAGCATTCCTTGGGTGCAAGATATTTCATAACTAATATTACTCCCCAATGCAACAATGCCATTATTTAATCATCAAAAGAAATTTGATTATTGACAATGATTTCTGCTTGACAAGCCCGTGTTTGCTATTTAGTCATTTCCTTGGTTTCTTCTGGGCACTTGTGTATATTACTCCATTATTTGTCACATTATTTGTTTGGGGGTTTTAGGGTTTTTTTGGCTTGAAATTTAATCCTGTGGGCATTTCATCCAAGTAAATTCTCATTTAGACCCTCTGGAATATTCTGAGATAAGATTTGTACATTCTGATTCCAGTCCTTTTGCCCTTTTTTGATGGGGAAACAAAAATGAATGATGAGTTCCTGAGTGAGGTGGCCAAAAGACTCTGGAAGGCAGCATGCACCAAAAACTTAAAAAACATAAAATTTAAAAGTCTGAGATGGCTCCAGTCAAAGGCAGAGCAGATCAAGGGGTTGTACTCAGGTGGCAGAAGAACGTTATCTCTATAGTTTAAATGTGTCAACAGCCCCCTCCATATTTTTAGTCAGGATCAGCTTCCAAAGCATTTGCAGATATGCCTGGAGAGTTATCTGAAGCCATCAACATCTTCTAAGGAGTCTGCCCTACTTTGGACAATATGAGAGTTTAATACAATACTTGTTGTCAAATGACATAATCCAGAAAATAGGATCTTACACATTCTAGTTTTCTTGTGAGAAAGAAGCATTTATGTCTTGGATAGAAATTTATTAGCCCAGCATGTCTGAGGCCTTTCCACACCAAGGATTTTAACTCATGGTGCTGATATAGTGTGAGGCAGCTGCTGAGATCCAATTTATCATGAAACATGATGCAGTAAAGATATTATTAAAGACTTCTGTCTCTGCCTAATCTGTAAAATTTCAACCCATTCTTTTTCATTGGATAGAAACAAAACTAGAAGATCTCCTCTCCCAGTGCTTTCTCTGTGTTAAAACACAAATAAAACCACCTGCAATTTTTGAATACAAAAATTAGCTTGCCACAAGATCATATTTTTTAGTGGTAAACGTGCGCATGTCCTAAGGCAAGGAAGCATGTAAACTGGATGCTCTTTTAGAACATAGAACTGGTTGTTCAATAAAGCCAAATGCAAACAATCGAGAACATAAATCAAGAAAAGTAAAAAAAAAGACAATAGATTATGGATAATATCTCTGGATCTCTCCCTCTATGCTGTAAAGTCAATATGATCTACCTCAATTATTTTTGTTCTTTTTAATTCAATATTTAATTATTTTTAGTAAATAAATGTTATTGAAATGGAATAGAAATTGCTAGTATCACACATTAAAATATTCATGGATAAATGTTTATTTGGGGGGATTGTATCTAGTTATTTTTCTTCTGATCTGGAAAAAAATAAAATAAAATGTGGTGGTTTCAGGTTTGAACCAGGCAGAAACACCAATTTAGTGTAGTGGTTTTGGATCACCAATTTAGGATTTCCCAGCTGATGCACCAATTAATGTGGTGGGTCTAATGTTGGCTAAACACCAGTGCACCCACTAGAATTATTTACTCCTTTTCTGCTGCGAGATAGGATTAGGCAAGAAAAGCAGGCTGAAACTTTAAAGGGTATAAGGAAAATCAGAACTGAAAGAAAAGAAAAAAAAATAAGAAGAATCAGAATAAAGCCTTCAGAACACTTTTCCTTCCCCCACAACCTTCTGTTCTTTCCCACTTACAATGTGTAGAAACAAAACCCGGGACTTAGGTCAGTTTATCATCTCTAAAATAGCCTTTCATCAGTTCTCTTAGGGAGAGTAGTCTCTTCTGCCATGTCATGGAGACTTCTCCACAGGAAAACAGTTCTCTCATGGCCTTAATTTCCACGAATAGCTGTCACCCTGANACACAAATAAAACCACCTGCAATTTTTGAATACAAAAATTAGCTTGCCACAAGATCATATTTTTTAGTGGTAAACGTGCGCATGTCCTAAGGCAAGGAAGCATGTAAACTGGATGCTCTTTTAGAACATAGAACTGGTTGTTCAATAAAGCCAAATGCAAACAATCGAGAACATAAATCAAGAAAAGTAAAAAAAAAGACAATAGATTATGGATAATATCTCTGGATCTCTCCCTCTATGCTGTAAAGTCAATATGATCTACCTCAATTATTTTTGTTCTTTTTAATTCAATATTTAATTATTTTTAGTAAATAAATGTTATTGAAATGGAATAGAAATTGCTAGTATCACACATTAAAATATTCATGGATAAATGTTTATTTGGGGGGATTGTATCTAGTTATTTTTCTTCTGATCTGGAAAAAAATAAAATAAAATGTGGTGGTTTCAGGTTTGAACCAGGCAGAAACACCAATTTAGTGTAGTGGTTTTGGATCACCAATTTAGGATTTCCCAGCTGATGCACCAATTAATGTGGTGGGTCTAATGTTGGCTAAACACCAGTGCACCCACTAGAATTATTTACTCCTTTTCTGCTGCGAGATAGGATTAGGCAAGAAAAGCAGGCTGNGATCACAGCTACTTCAACATTTACCTGCTCCAGCACGAATGCCTTTGCTCGTATCTGCAATTTGAACAATCCATGCCCCCCATACTTCCTTCATGAGTTAAAGGGATATTCTAGTGTATCAGCTCCATCACCATGTCCTTACAGAAGTATTTCAGCCTAGGACTAAAGCATCTCCTCATTCTCTTCACATCTGGGCCTCGGCTGACCGGCAGCCAGATGTGAGCAGCTGCTGGGGCCTGGCCCAGCCGGGATGGGGCCTCTTGGCCTCCCCTCCCCTGGCCCGGCATTTGCTGGGGCCCAGCCCGACGGGGCCCGGGGGGCTCCCTGGGAAGGGGTCTGACCCTCGGCAGGGCTCAGCCAGCCCAGCCTGGGCACGTGGAGGAGCCCGGACTGGCCTGAGACCTGTCCCCAGGCTGGAAGAAGAGAGAGCTTTCCTGGGGTTTGTTTGTTTTAAAACGTGAATCTCACAGAGGTGTATTCAGCTCTTTAATTCATTTAACAGGTTGTCAGTATCCAAACTAGCCACTGATGGGTTCTGTCAGGCACAGAGGAAACTGCTGGTGTCTTCTCGTAGAAAAATCATTTCCGTGGGTAGCTTCTTCCCTCCTCACCAAAGGTCAATTAATGCAAAACCAGCGCAGAAAGTATCTCTGCACCAGTCATTTTACTCTGACTTGAGATGTGGCAACAAACTTTTCTAGTCCATCTGAAAAAAAAAAAAATCTGAAAAAGTCAGCTTGATTCATTGGCCAAGCATAGGAAGATAACGTTCACCCACTTTACTACAGGCACTGATATAACAAGTAGAGACTTCTTTAGGTAAAGAACATGGTAAATACCATTGGACCAGACAGATCTTTCTGCTATTAGAAGTTTGTTTCTGCTTTTGACGAGTTATATTTCTGAAGCACACCAAATAAACAAATTATGCCACAGAGAAGACAAATGTCTTTTCTCAGTATGAGCGAAACAATGGCAGATTAAAAGCAAAATTCCATGAGTGCTCTAAAGAGGTTCCCTCACACATATACCACACATTTGGTTTCCATGAAAACCCCTGGGAAAACTGCATTCTGAAATTAAGTGTGCTAGTCCAAGTTTGGTATCAGTGCAGGTAATGGCAATCATCTGAGACCAAACAAAAGGTTGTATGAACCAAGTATGCATTCCCTTATTTAAATCCACAGAGAAAAAAATAGTTTTCAAATGAAATGTTTGTTGTTTATGATCCTAAGCCCAACAGGTCATTCTGCCTATGTTCAAATCCATGTTCAAAAAGATCCCATTTCTATGCAACATAGCGATTTTTATACTTAAAATTAAGCTGAAGTTTCAGTACTTGAAGAGAGTGAGGTCTAATTTTATAATTTTTTTTCTTTTCCATGCTTCTTCTCCTGTTTAATACTTTTCAAAACAACACTGAAGTTGGTCCCAGTGGTGCCTGAGCTGAAGGGAAGCCCTTGAATCTAAGAATTCCTAATAATTACGGAGGTATTCCCATTACTTGCCCAACATGTGGCTGTTTGGGTATTTAGATGGATCAGGGAAATATTACCATCTGAGCTCTATGACTTCTTGCCTTCGTGTTTTCTTCAGCTGAAACGAAGTACTCTGTGTATTTTGGGGTTAAAGGACTTCAGCTGTTTGTAGACTTTGAGGAAAACCTCTAGTAAAAGCATAATGGTGACATGCTGGCTGTGAGACAGCACAGAGCTATTGCTATGTGAAATAATAAATACTCCTATGGTTTATTGGCTGCCAATGATGTACATAAATGATAACTGCTTAATCCTGTCTATGTCATGAGAGCTGCAATAAAAGCAAGACCAGATTTAATTGCTTGTGCATTCCTCACCAGACTTTCACTGCACTTTGTATTCCTTATGCTTTTATTTAGAAAAATAAAAAAATTGGAAAGTTTTCAATGGTTCAAAAATCAGGATAAAACAATTAAAATATTTTTCCCATAAAATAGTTCATGTTATAATTTAATGGAGGTATGCATGTATGATGTGTAATATGTACACATGTAGGTATATGCAAACACACAAACATACATATTTACGTGTTGATTTATGCATGTGTTTATTTAGGTGCACACACATTATGTGTGTGTGTAAACAAAGAAAAAAACACAAGACAAATACAATTTAAATTGGAAAAAATATATCAAAAATCTGATATAATATTTTCTTTTTCCCCCAGATACTTTTGGTTCTATTATATTTGCATGGTCATATCCCATTTGAAATCTTTAAACTTCAGAAAAACTGTTCACATCTTCAAAATATTTTTAAGGCACAAATTTTTCTTGGTGAAACGTTTGTGTAGATATGTCTATGACTTCAAATGCAGCATTGGGAAAATACTATAGTGCAGCTTTTATAAATAGTTTCACTGCTATTAATGAGCCTTGGTGATTGATTTATGGGAGAGTAAAGTTATGGAAGAATGTTGAATTGAAAGCATGGTTTTGCAAACTGTTTGGATGGACAGCTGCAAGAAACTATTCTGGTTTCTCTCTTTTGTACTTTGCAAGTCAGCCATACTTGTTATCTGCAACCTTCTCAGTTCACCTTAGAATGAAATCCTTTTGATGTCTCTTCTCTGGGAGACTTTGGGCTGCATTCGTCTTTGGACTCTGTTGGCTTCTTTGGTCTGGCACAGGCCAGAGCACAGTTGTCAAATCCTCTGGCAGAGGGAGAAGATGATGCTTAAAACTATTTTATCTCAAGGATCACCTGCTCAAACAGCTCTTCCTCAAACACAAGTAATTCCCTCAGGTACCCTAATCTTCATACAAGACCTGTCCTCTCATTTTACATCAGATTTCTGTTTGCATCAACATGATGAAGCCATGTCTTCAAATAAAATTAAATTGAGCCAAATGTGGCCAATGTTTTTGTTCAAGGCCTCATCTCGATCTTGTTCCACCAAAAATGTGCACTAGGACGAGGGTTATTTCACATTAGTAAATCAAAGGGCTGCTTTCACATCCACCTAAGTTAAAGGCAAACATTCTTTGATAAGGAGTGATAGCTGGAAAGCAAAGTATTTCTGTGTCTTGGTTTAAAAGACAGGTGTTTGCCAGGGCAGACAGAAGCATCCCTTGGAATGGAGAATGTAAACCCCCTCCCTCTGAATTATAATTTTGAAATTAAGGGGCCCTCAGGCAAAGATATGAGGATAGCAATAACAGCTCCTTACTGGTGTGTGTAACAAGGCAAACAAACAACAATACCGGTGGCATTAGCACCAAAACAGAACCAGGAGCCTCATGGGCCTCCTGGGCCGAGAGGGGAAGGGATGGAGGAGAGGCTTTGCCTCACAGACCCCTGGGCAGTCTGATCCCAGTGCCCTGCAGGGCTCTGGGGAGCACCGAGCTGGAATGGCAGCTGTGAAAAACGAACATGAGATGATTGGCTTTTCGCAAATATTAAAATGAACACTATGTGTGTTATATCGTATTAATATTTTTTGTAATGTNAAAACCAGCTCGGCCTTCCTGGGCACACACGCGGATGGATGGAGGTGAGCCCCTAGGACTGGACTTTGGGGTGGCAGCGAATTCTCCCCGCGGTGAGCAGCAGCTTGGCCCTGCTCCTCCCGAGGCCGAGAGGGAGAGAGCAGCTGCCCCCAGCCCTGCCTTTTTTCCTGCCTCCAAACCCTGCGGTTGCTTCCCCCTCTGAGAGAAATTTTCAGAGAGAAAAGCAGCGCAGCCGGGTGCTGCACTCCTCTCCTCACCTAAGCAACTTCTGTTTTTTTCCCAAGTACCCATAAGTATCCAGAAGTTAATTTCCTGGCAACTTATGGGGAAAAAATTCTATTGGGTGGTGCCAACTTTTTTGTGTTCCATCCCCTGCTCCATCTGCCTGGGAGGTTGCCGATGATCATTCAACATTCACCGTGTTTATATAGCATCATGCACGAGTAACCTCCAATGCTGAGATGTCCGCACACACTCTGGTCTTAACTCACTTATTTTCTGCCTTGGCAGCCACGAATGAACCTCTCAAGAGTTCTGAAGAAAAGGAAAGGTATTTTGGCGGTGTGATATTTTGAATTATCAGGACGGGATGGCCATCTGCTGTTACAAGAATCAAATTAGGTCATGGGGCCTCATTTTTTATGAAAAAAGTCACAAAGAGAAATTGCTGGAACAAGAGGGATGTGTGAACCATGAGTACAGTCCTAATGGAATTAGCCATAATACAACTGCATACATGAAGAATGTTGGGTAAGTGTGAACATGTGCTAAGTCCTAGTATAATATTCTTTTTTCACACAAAATGTTCTAAGAAAAAGGACGCATAATATCATAAAGTGTGTAAGGTTGATAGTATCTACTAATTTTGCTTTGTACCTTACAGAAACTTGTATTGGATAGATGAACCATTCTGATTGTCTGGTGTTCCAGAGACAGCCCCAGAAAAATTCTTTGTGTATTGCAAAGCTTTTTATTTCTGAAAGACTGAGTCAACCTTGTAAAACAACCTTGAAGGTATTATTTCATGGGAGGTTTCTTTCTTTAATCACATTGTTAGAAGGAGAGAGAAGATAGAATTTATTGCTTTCAATTTTATAAATATTTGAACAGACAAAAGCTTGGTTTCCAAGTCCTTCCTCAGTAGAGCTTCACATTTTGTATCTCACTTTTAATTTTCACTTCAAGATGACTATTTTAAAATACCTGCTTTATCTCATACATTGCAAATGGTGCTAGAGACATTATGTGTATTTATTGAGACTGAAGTCTTGATGGTCTGGAATATTTCAAAATTCCACATGCCTGAAAATAAAATTTCTTCCCTAATCAACACAAAAAGAGACACAAAAGCTATACTAGGATTTAATTTCATGACGCATATTTGCAGAAGAGGCTTTTTTTGCATGTATAGATAGAACAAGGTAATTCCTCTAGTTTCCTGAAAAATTCCATCGAGATGAATGTTTCTAAGGATGCCAAGCAATTTATTTCTTATGGTTTTGTGCAGAAGGTCCAAAGGTTTCCTCCTTTTTTGATATGCTTGACCAGTCTGAAAAACGGTTCCATAAGGGAAGGTCAGTGTTGGTCATCATCTGGTCATTTTCCACTTGTGGTCATTTTGCAGATAAAGCTACACAGGGTTCATAACTGCCCTGATTTCCAAGCCAGCAACCCAACGAGCCTTTCCTAGCTCCAGAAGAATTGTTTCAATAATGAAGATGGGCAGAAATGTTACTGAGACTCAACACCCAACATATTTTGGCAAAGAGGAAGGACTGCCTTTCTGTGATCAGCTCTTCGTCTTGCCACCCTGATTTTTGCAATCACTTAGCGCTGCTCCTCCGATTTCTGTAAGGATTTCTGTCCAGTCTCCTAGGAGCTCAGCCTGGACAACATTTTTTTGGGAGCCCAGTGAGAGCAGATGCTGCAGTTTCAGATCACCCTAACAGGTATTTCTCCCTCTTCCTTGAGAGGCCTTTTGGGCTGGAATCTTCTGGGCACTAAAAATCAGGAAAGCTGTTCATGACTGGGCACATGTCTTCACCAGCTCTTGCAGTGTGAAGTTGGAGAAGTAATTTTCAACTAAACAGCTGTGGAAACTGAGGCGTAAAAACCAGAAGATAAGTGCAAAAAACAAAGTGACCCCGTTTTGCTTTGGTTTTGCCTCAAGGATATTGAGTTTCCATATCCTCAGATGCCTCGTATCTGGGGCTTCAAATATCTTCTGCTGTTTCCACCTGGGTGAGAACTAAATTCTTGAAGTCGGGGAGATCTTGGGGTTAAAAGTTCTGAAACCACTGTAGTATATGTCCCTGTGAAGGCCAGTGGCATTGGATGATAAGCAGGGTTGAGTTTTGTGAATTGAAATGTTCTCCTGTTACTTTTCATGGAGCATAATTCCAGGTGGCACAGGAGTTTCAGTGTCTTGTTGAAGCTCTGTTAGGGTTGAGTTCAATCTTAACTCTGAAATCAGCCATATGAGGAAAAGCAATGATAGTGTCTGCTAGAATTCTCATTTTCATTAAATTTATCTATAAAGCTCAGAAATAGGCTAAAAAGGTGTTTAGGGGTTTCAAACGTGACATGAGAATTGGGAAGAATGATTATAACTTTTTCAGTCATAGTTTCACACATGGGTACACAAATATACTCAATTTGGTACTCAGTCTTGTAGTGGAAAAAAAATAAAGAAGATCAATCCTTTTTTCTTATATCTTACCCAAATCAGGCCAAAATTTTGAACTCCCCAGAGACAAAGCATGTGACAATATTTGGTAAAATATTGTTACAATTTTAAACAACAACCACCAAATAATTTGTGGAGGGAAAGAAACAGAAAAGGAAAAAGGAAAAAATGGATAGGAAGGCTTTTATTAAATACATAACTTTTCCTTGAACTTGCTTTCTGGTCTGTTCCTTGCTTACAAGTGCTAATAATAAGTATGGAAAGGAAATACATATTTAACAGAAAACAGATGTTGCTGATTAATGTTGTTAGATAAAAACAATAACAACAAATTAAAAGCAAAATAGTTCCTTCAATAACCTTCAGGTGACAAGAACGTCTGGTGAAAGAATTAAACTGTGGAGATCCATGTGACTTCTTCAGGTTGACAGACTCTCACAATCAGAGAATCTTTCCACACAGCCAAATAAAACACAGCCAAAAAATTAAATGGGAAAGTGACCTGTGGAATTTTAACAGAGGCTGATGGAACCTGGAGCTGATTGACTCCTGACAGAGCTGAGGTGTGGCAGGTAACATGTGTGAACAAACGTTCCCAGAGTGACACTGTAATCAAAAAAGAAAATATCATCTTTGCATCCAATAGATGTGGGGAGATAGGATTAGGACCATAAAACAAGAGTAGCACCAGAGTACTGCTCCTAATCCTGTAGTGGTTTTTGGAAAATCTGAGTGGGTGCAGGAAAGAGTTTCAGGAAATATCTGAGGCTGGGAAAAAAAAAATCTGAATTACAGTGAGAAACTTTAAAGGAGCTAAATCTGCTTCCTTCATCCAGAAACATGAAAAGCTGACATAATTATATCATGCAAGTACCTACATGGGGAAGAGATTTCCGACACAAAATGGTCTTAAATCAGTAAATGGCAGAATGCAAGGCAACACTTGAAAGCTGAAGCTAGCCAGATTTAGAAAAGTAATAAAGGGATTTTTTTTGTTGTTTGGGTCGATTTGGTTTTGTATGTGTTACATAACTGGATTTTTTTTCCTTCCTTTTTTTAATTTTTTTTTTTTTCCATTTTGGAAAGCGTAATTAACTATTTGAATAACTTACCTTAGAGGCACAGGGGAATTCTCCAATCTTTAAATCAAGATCGGTATCTTTTAAAATAAGATACAGTATAGCTCATGTAGAAGTTATATGCCTCATGCAGAAATGGCTGGGCGAGGCTTTTGGCAAGGCAAGAGGATCCTGGAGATCTCTTTGGAGTTTGCTAAAAATTTTAATGTCTGAATACAGTCAGCATATGTATCCTACTCTACAGCACAGATTTCTAAGAAACTGATGATTGAGTTTTTCTCTTTATAGGGTACTAATACAAACCTAAGAGTATTTTGAAAGCATCAGTCCTTAGATCACACTCTAAATAAAGGCTGTGCTGAGTTTGAACATCTGGAGTTATTTCAGCTTCAAAATAATTGCTAAAGGCAACTTAATGTAGTTAACCTAGGCTTAGTTAACTTAGGAGGAGTCTCAGGAGATGCTTTGAGTTACCTGAACACACAAGGATCAAAAGGACAAATTCTTGGTTCTTATTACTGTGGATATAGAATGGAATTGAGGAGAACTGTCCAAGTGTACTTGTGCAGTATCCATGTTGTCTGCATCCAAGTGTTCCCTCTCAAACATAACTTTCCTTACTGCATAACTCTTCAGAGAGTGATACTCTGATTAACACACTGATTAATATTTGAGACGTATCTTGAGGTCCAGAATGTGAAAAGTGCAGCAAGCAGACAAACTGGAGTGGGGCACCGCCTCACCTTGACCTGCTTAGGAGAAACCATGTAAATGGGAAGGGAAATTTCATCACAGCAGGCGAAGAAGTAATAAAATAGCAAGCTCTTTCACAGAACAGTTTTATGTCTAAAGTTGACAGGTCTTGGTATTGACTGGTGAGGCAGTGGTGTTCATAAATTAAAGAAGGATGCTGACGCAGGCATTGTCAGGGGCTGGAAGCCTATTTGGTCCTGCAGATAGATGTGGGTGAAGCAGAAGGGAGGTAGGAGGGTTTTCTCCTGTTTTCTCTTGAGGAGGTCGTGTGTTTGGGCCATACTCTTTGATCTTTCTGTTTAATAGTCACCATGTCAGCATCTGCTGCCAAACTCACAAAGAGCACAGATATTTTGTGACCCAGCAAGAAAGGGAGTCTTATGCCTGATCCTTTTGTGGCTCACTTTACACTTCCAGCTAAGAAAACAAATGCTCTGTTTATTTGAAAACCAGGCTCTAGGCAACAGTGCTAACCAGTGCTGACAGAACGCAGTGTTTCTATTTCTTGTGGATATGTATATGTGTGAGGTTTGTACACCCGTGGGCCACAAAAGCTGTTTCAGGGGTGTTTGTGTTACCGTATGGCTCCCAACAGCATCAGCTTGCCAGCCGTGGGAGAAAGAGCAGCAGGCTCCTTTGAAAACAGCGCTGGCACTGGTTGGTGGCATCTGCTTTCAGGACAAGAACAACTGGATTCTGAGCAAGTCAGGTCAAAGGAAAAGGGAAGTACCTTAAATCTTGGTTATTAAACTGGACTGGATGATGAGAAGTTTTTTGTTCACGTGGCGGGGGGGTGGGTTTGTTTTGTTTTGTTGGGTTTTTGTTTGTTTGGTTTTTTGAGGCTGCCCATGACAGCCTGTCAGGATTTTGGGAGGCAGATGAGCCCAAAGACATGCAGACATTCAGCTGTCCTGTGGGTGCCAGGCTGCGCTTCTTCTCCTCTGCAGCACGAAGAACGAGAATGGCAGCAGGTCAGTGTATAACCACATTCCCCAGCTGAGCTTTTACTGCTCACCCTGCTGAGCTCGATGAAAAAGCATGCTGTTTCATAGCAGCTATTGCCTCCGTAGTAATTACGTTCATGCTCTTTGCTAAATGAGTATCAGGCCTTGGTGACTCACCATTGCTGGGATCTTCTTTGACCTCTCCTCCCCTCTACTCTGCCTCCCCTCCCTCGGAGCCTACAGAGCTGAAAAGGAAAAAAAAAAAAAAGAGCCAGCAAGTGGTGTATGAATTCAGTGTGAGGATCCAGTTCTGAGTGAACTTCCTCTGCTACAGCTCTGCAACTCCGTTACCCCTGGGTGGGAAATCTTTTCCTTATGCCCATGACAGCAGGACACAACAGCCCTGAGTTAGTTTGTTCAGTAACTCCGTACCATGGTGCCAGTTCAGGCAGCCTTTGTGGCAGCACAGAGGCTTCTTGCCTGGCAGGGCTCTGCTTGGGAAGGGGAGGCAGGATCAGCCCCCCGGCTGGCTGTACCTTCGCTGGTGTTTGTGAAGCTGCCGCTTTCCCACTTCACCGCGCTGAACAGCAGCTGGCATGTGTGCTGCCAGCAAACTTTTTCTAATGTTTAAACATGCTCTGGAATGGAAATTGTGCAGTGATTCACCAACCCTGCTGCTAAACCTGCCCCTAGTCCTGTCCAAGTCCGGATTTTTTTCCCCAGTGCACGCTGGTTTCCTGACACGCTCCCTCCTTCTGTGTCTTTGGGTGACTTAGTGGCAGCCCCTGGAGCCTGTGATTAAGAGCATTTTCCCTTCCCAGCAGGTGCTGACACGGTTGCAGGGGCTCCCTCCTGGGAAGCTCCTCGGCAGCGCACGGCGCTGAGGGAAAACTGGCATTTATCCACCAAGGACGCAAAGCCAGCTCAAAGGACAACAGGAGGAGGCTACAGCTCCGCTCGGTTCAAACTGAGGGTCTTCTCCTGAGCAGCCAGGGAAAACTGGGAGCCAGGGAGGCGGCCGGTTTCCTCCTCTCCCTCCGGCTTGCGGCAGGGACATCGCTGGGCTGCGATTTCTGCCTTCGGGCGCTGGCGCTGCTCCACCTCCTGGTAGGAATCCGAGCCCGCACCGCCCGCTCAGGCCGTCCCGTCGCTCCAAGCTCCCAGCTGCAGTCCAGGCGCTCCCGGCATTCCAGCAGCCCGCCCGGAGGTGGGAGGAAGATGATGCTGAAGAAGCTGAGCTGTGCTGGCTCCATAAACAGCCACGCCGAGGGCGCTCTGAGGAAGGCATGTCGGGGCTCCAGTGCCTTGGAGCGCGTTTAATTCTTCGGGGCGTGAAGGATAAGCAAACACCCCGTCGGATAGAGATCCTGGGAGAGGGAAGGAGCATCTGCAGCCCTGGGGGATCGTGGTTTGGGAGTACACAAGGCATACAAAGCCGGGCCAAACTGCTGGGCAGCCCTGTGCCCTGGGAGGAGCTGACCCCCTGTTTGTGCTCGGGGTCAGCCGGCAGCCCAGCCTGGGTTGTCCGGCTCCAGAGACTTCCCATCACATCAGGGTGCCCCAGTGAGCCTGGGGCATTGCTCACTCAGCCTTTGAGAGCAGCTTTCACTAGGCTGACAGTCAGCAAAGCCATGAGCAGAGGGCTCGGGACAGCACGAAAACAGCTCTGCAGCCTTTCGGGTGTGATCCTTCTCCCTCTGGCAGCACCCAGACATCCCTAAATCATTGGGTAGCTTGTAGTGCTGTTTAAATCCCTTTGCTAAAAGAATGCAGTGAAGGAAATGAGGCTGCTGCAACTAAATATTTTGAAAACTTTCTCTCCTTTTCTTTATCTGGGGTGCGTGCAACAGCAGAAAGAAGTCACCGTGCCGTCTGATGCCCTTCACCAGCAACATCACATACTTGTGGATGTGTGGTTTTCAACTGTTTTCAAAGATAGCTGCCACATTAGGGGGATTGAAGGTGAGAAGATTTAAGCTGAAAAAACCAGGGTAAATTTATCACCAATTTTCAGAAAGATCAAGATGCTCCTCCCTGCAAAAAAACCCTAAACCGAATCATCTTGATAATGCTTTATAGCACACTACTCTGTTTTATGACTAATGCTAAAATTCACTATCTGTGGTCATACAGGGCTTCAGTCTTGTCAGGGCCAACCTGTTGTCAAACATGAAACCTATATAAACCTATAAACACCCCTGATCAAAGCTGTACAGGTGTCCCAGTCAATCCCAGCCAGTAAAACCTTGTGCTTGCTTTGGTGGCTTGTTTGGTTTCTTTTGAAGTTTCTGAATCTTTGCTTAAATCCTCTGTATCTCCCAGCTGGCTGTTCAGAGCAGACCTGTGAGATGCTGGGAATAAAAAAATTGTTGAACTGGTGCAATGACACTTCTCAAGGTGTTTCTGGCTTTGGTGGGCAGCATATGAATGCTTATGTCGCTGTTGGACACGCAATCACACACACATACACACTGTCTGGTGAAAAGGCATGAACTGTTTATTACAACACCTGACTCCACTTTTATAGTGTTTCTACACAGACCAGGGACTGAGGGAGAAGGCTGACACCTCTCCAATCCCACTGGTCAAGACAGCTGCCCATCAGCTGTCCATCCCTCCAACAGAAGGAATGTAAACTAACTTCATCTTAACAAAAACATTGCTTCTATTTATAACACCTGTGTGTGAGAAACTAAGAACTATGAAAAAACATCCAAAGCTGTGAAGCATCAGAAAGCTGAAGAAATCAGGACAACATCCTTGGTGTGATCACAAGTGGGATAGTTTCACGTGCCTGTGGACGTGGGTGAAGTCCAAATTTAGTCTTCATCCCCAAAGGGCACTAAGATCTTTTGCACTGCAAAAAATCTTTGTTGTCCTCAAAATTAAAGCAGATGCCTGCTACCTGTTTCTCATAGGGCTCAGTGTGTTTGATATAAACAAAAGTAGTCACTTCCATTCTTCAAACAGTGAGGAAACTGCTAATGATCCACTGGAGATCGGGTAACATTGAGCTGTTTTCCCTTCTGCAGTTCAGCCCCATGATCTTGTTCTGAGCTTTAGCAGAGATTGTAGCAGACTTATGTTTGTCATCATGACAGTGTTACAGGAGATAAAGAGAGAAAAACTAGAGAGAGTTGGGATAGCTGATGACGTCTTTGGATTTGCAAGTTTCTAAATATTTTTTTTTAAAAAATCTGTTTCTGATTCTTTCAAAACTCTCAAATAGTGCATGGATGCACTCACTATTTGAACAAATATAAATACCAACTGGGCAAAATGAAGAATGATATAAATCTGTGGAGATGACCTAAGCAATACAATTTAAATGCAAACCTATCCTTTCCTTTTTTGTTTTTTTTTTCCTGGTCAGTTATTTGCTGTCCACTTGGATGTACAACATTTGATTCAAATAACTTTTGTCAGAACTGGCAAACAGAGCAATGAGTCTTTCCAACTCCAGATGCCAGAGAGGTTGATACAGTGCTTAGTGAAGTCATTTGAAGTCTTTAGGCTGACTTCAAGAGACTTTGGAGAATTATTTTAACATCCATTTTCTCTTCAGTAGGTAGCATTCATGAGCAATGCAAAATATCACTGGCTGGGTTCATAAAATATTGTAAACTATGTAAATATTTCTGTTATTAGTTGCTTTTTCAGTCTTTCCTTCCCATACCTTCTTTCTTACTCTCCAAAACTATAATTTCCCAGTTTATGATACTGGATGAAACTGAAGGGTTTGTGAGTGGAGGGTTGATGTGGGAGGAAGATTCATCAGGAGGATCAAAATGTTTCCTTCGATAATTCCATGATAAAACTCTTCAGGTTTACAGGAAGATTTTGTTACAGGAAATAAAGTGGGTTTTTCAACTTCTAAGAAAATGAGGTTACATTTGCCAAATGTAATTTTTTATTTCCTGGAATTTAACAAAATGTTTATTAAGTAAAGAATGTTTTTTGGCAAGTACTCATTTCAAGGAAGAATTTATTTATTTATTTATTTATTTATTTATTTATTTATTTATTTAAAATTTGGATCAAACTGATCTCTGGTTTTCTGCTCTTTTTTACTCTTAGCACTGAATGAGAAAGGAAACTCTTGATGGAACGCTATTTTTTAATACTCTTTGAGCAGAGGAAAATGGTTTTATTTTTAAAAAGCCCAACCCAAACTTTAAGAAATAAACTTTTTCCTTAATATCATTTTTAAAAATAAGATATAACTTTTATAACACTTCAGTCTAGGGGTGAATTATCTTATCAGGCAAGCAAATTGTTTCTTGGAGGTTTTATATCACAGTGCCTCATGGAATTCATGGGTTGCTCCATCTTTCCATTTTTCTCTTCTTGACTGAACTCTACATCCCATCAAGCTCCACAGATCCCACCACATTCAGGCCACCTTTTCACATTTTTTTATAGGCATCTCTTCCTCTGCAAAGGTTTTTTTATCTCAGTTTTGTGAAATTCTTGCCTTGCTATGGAAGGAGAAATACCACATGACCAGTTGACCTCAGGAAGGACTGGGGAAGGATGGAAAACTACTGGAATTAATATCTTGCTGATCAGGCACTAAACACACCCCATCTTTGAAAAACCTCAAAACTATCAGTGTATTTGTTAAAATGGAGGCTGACTTGAGTGTCCTCACGGGAGAAAATAAAAGGGTAAATTATCATATAAATGATGGGTTTCAAGGATGAATTTACCTTCCACGCTGTGTTCAGACAAGACATTAGGTTCGTTCAGGAGCTGGGTTTGGTATTTAACTTCCAAGTGCCACCAAGCCTCGAAAGTCAAGGAAACTCTCGCTGTATTTTTCTTGAGATCTGACGCGTATGGGTTTTGCAGGAATTATTTTAGGACATTCAGTCTGCCAGTTCTCAGGGAGGACTTGTACCTCCAAATAAAAGTCAGACATAGGTGAGGACATTTTGCTTCTCTCAAACAAGCAGTACTTGACAAGTTATGATGTCTTAAACATCTGTTTCTCCAGCAGAATGTTGATCGCAGCAAGAGAAAAATTATGATCCATGACCTACTGAGTAGTCTGGTGTTTTGGCAGTCTCAAAATTACCATTTATTAACTTATTTATGCCTAATTGTGGAAGAATTTTATAATAAAGTTGTTGTTGGGGTTTTTTTACCTGAAAAGTCTGGCTTTCAAGGCTCAATTAGTCATAAGTCATATGCTTTAGTCTTTAAATTTGCAGATGGCTTTTTATGTCCAGAATAGCTCTAAAGCTGTTTTTTGTTTTCGTTTGGTTCGGTTTTTTGACTTTTTTTTTTCATTTTACTCAATTTTTATGGATTATACAAAATCGTGGTGCCTATATGAATTAGTTGTCTTGAGCTCATTGTTAGAAGGAAGACAAATTTCTAAACGGTGTGAAATAATGCATTAGTGAAGAATACTACCATGTTATCTTTTCTTATGAGGAAAATGAAAAAGAAAAATTGGTTCTGTGATACTGACTGATATTTTTTGTGTCTTCCTGGGAGCCCAAAAGCTGAAAAATGGGTTACTGGAAAATGTATTCTGCGTATCTGAGAAGCAGAGAAAGGGTTTGCTACCAGCTCCATGGGAAATAATACACCAGCAATGCTGAAAAACTGGATTTGGTTGTACCCCACAAAGATTTCTTTTCCCTCAGAAGAAAATTTTCCCCACAGAAAAATCTTCTGTGTGTGAAGTACCAGTTGACTTTTAGGTTAAAACAAAGAAGAAAATTGTATTTTTTTGTTTCTAATGCGGCCTGACAAAAGCGGAAGATGAGGTGGAAAGGTCCTCCTGGTGTATTTAATTTCTGGGGGGTTTTCATGGGCTTTGGGAATGAACTCAAGCCTGGAGGGTCTAACTGTGCTTCATACTGTGATTAGGATCAGGTGGGAGAGGATCATCCCTTCAGCATGAAGAATGGAGATGAAAGCAGGTATGTTTTCATTTTTTCCTTCCAACATACTTTTTGCTAACCAAATCACTCCCTATCTACATTTTAAAAAATGTAAATACATTTATGAAAATTTTTTCTCTTTAAAAAAGAAAAAAAAAAAAAAGCTGTCTCCCATCACAGAAACTATTCAGAAGTTTGACTAGTTCTATTTATAGTGTGGTAAATTCTTTAAGATAAATTTCAGTTCAACCCAGCCAGAAGGAGAGACGCTCTCAGCTCATTCTTGAGCCCCATTTTGACATTCATCAAAAAATTTATAAAATTCTCAGTGTTTATGAGTAAATAAGGTACTAAATGAGTTCCTAAAAGCCCCAAACAAATGTATGTACTAATTCTATTAATGGTTTACTCCTAAAAATATTTTATGTTGCTTATTGTTTCTTGTAGTAAACCGCAATATAGGTAAACAAAAAAAAAGCTTCTTATGTATTTTAATTTTATTCCAAACTGATATTGGAATTTCAGGTAATTTTATATATTTGAATATATTTATACTAACACACATGTGTGTGTGTGTTTTAAAAATATATTAATCTGGTAAAAAATGGTGGCGAGATATCCCCCTAAATGTGAGATCCCAGAACAGTAAACCAGGTGTTTCTGTGTATTTCTATCCACAGCCATGTATAAGAGAGATTGATTGGAGTGAGGAAATATATTGTACTTTCCATTTTACAGGGCTTATGTAAAATACAAGTGAAAAGGGATTTTTAGTTATGAAAGCTATTTTGTCGGCCTCTTATCAAAGCAAAGGGAATGATAACATCAAGAGAAACGTGTAAATGCTTCCACAGCATGCATTTCAACGATCATGCAATGAAATAACTTTTCTGCAACAGCATTTGCTGTCCATGCCAACACGCTGCAATTCGAGGGAAAAGATTTATAATCCCTCAGGTATTCCGTTTTAGCTAAGTGCTATATAGAGCTCATTTTATGGCCCAATATTCTCAGTTAAACTTGGGTAAGCACTTTTGCTTTACTTTCCCCTTTAGCACTATGGGCTTGATACTCAACTTATTGGGTTCAGGCCTCTTCAGAGCCAGCGCCTGGCTCAGAGCCACCCCTCCAGTAAAAATCAGAGTAGCTACAGGGCTGCTTTATCTTGTGCCAGCTGGAAGAACTCCTGCAGGACAGCTTTGGCTTCTCAACACGCAGATCATCCAGCCACAGCTCTGCCTCCTTCAGGATCCCCTTTTCTGCTGGGGCAGCTCCTCTCCTCCTCCCCTGCTCACCAGTGTGGCAGAAACTGAGAATTCAGGCAGCTGTGTGAGCCCCAGTGTGCCCCGGAGGGGTTTTTGTGATGCCTTGCTGGGACTAGCTAAAAACAGAGGCCAGATAAAATTAAGGAATAAAAAGCAGATATATTTATTGAAGGGCCTTCAGGTACATTTTGGGGAGACAAAGTCTCCCCGAGCTACGCCCAAAAAATGGATGAGTCATGCGTTTTCATACTTTTATAAGTTTGGTCCATTTGTATATTGGGGGTTAATCTTCCAATCATGGCTTCAGGTAATGAAGTTATTTACCCCAAATTTGCTCCCCTCCAACTAACTTTTGTTTGCATTTCTCAGGGCCTGGGACAGTGAGGTGTCCTTGATTCCCAGCTCTAGAGAGGAATTGTTCTCTCTGACCAAAATAGGAAAGCAGTAGCTGACACTGTATTTGGAGTTTAGAGTTACACACCAAAGAATTGCAGGATTACAAATATATGAGAAATATAACAGCTAAAGTCCTAAGGCATCATTCGTGTCAGGTATTGATTAGGCACTGGGTTTCCACTGCAAAAATTCCCTCTCTCCTCGTGGAAGAGGCCGTGGAGCACAACCACTCATGGTATTCAGGAGAGTTGTGCTCTTATCTCAGCATCGTGGAATATCTCAGCTTTCCTTTGCTCTCCAGTGCAGCCAGTTGATGCTGCTGCTAATCTTTTAATGAAACATCAAGGTTCATAATTATCACTGCATCCTCAGGCAACGTGGGAGCTGAGTGAGGTACAGATCAGATTTTACAGACATGTTTCTTTTCGCGTGCTGTGGGCTCCTGAACGATTTTAAACGTCTTGTGGCGTTCTAGTTTTTGTTTTTGTTTTTGTTTTTTGTTTTTTTTCTGGGTGAACTTAATTTTTGTGAGCACCTTTGTAGACAAAACTGAAAATCCCAGTGCTGTAAAAGTTTGGCTGAAGTCTTCAAAGTTGGAGATATTAGTGGGGTGCCTGCCATGAGCTGCAGTAGGGCCAGAGTGTGCAGTTAAACTTCATTTCTGAAAACAGAGACACTTTGAATTAGCTTTCTTTCCTTTCATGTGAAGCTTAGGTGCAAGCAGGCACCTTCCTGGCAGTTAGGTCAATTTACAGCTTTAGGCCTATCTGAGAACTCGCTCCCTCCTCTAATTTGTTCAGTTCTGTGGGGACAGTTAATAACTTCTAACAGAAACCTGAGCTTAACAGTAAAGAGCAAATAATTTGGTGTTTATTTGCTGAATGAAAGGCTTTGGGCAGCAACTCAGCAATCAAATTTCTCTGCAGCCAGTTTCACCTCTTACTCCTGTTGAGTGAAGCAGTTACCCACACATTGTTTTCCTGATCTAAACTTTAATGAAAGTCTGACTTCAGCAATGAATCAGTTCTTACCAGTGGGCGCACAAAGCTTTTTCATCATACAGCTGCATTGCCATTATAATGTTGCAAATTACGGGTTGCTCAAAGATGTTGTGACTTGTTGTGATGTCCCAGCAGTCCCTGTTCCGCAATGTAATTATAAAGGCACCAGAAAACTGCATGGCCAGGAATTTCAGAGGGCCTTCCCAGGCTGCATGCTTGAATTGTGCCTGCATCCTCCTGGTTCTGCTTGGCAGAGGGCAAACAAGTGCACCAGCACAGTCCTTATCTCTTCTCTTTTCTGTTTCTTTGTTTTCATGTGTACACATTCCCCCTTCTTGTTTGCTGTTTCACTGACCACATACACCATCCCTGCAATTTTTACTGGTTGCACTGCAGAGAAAATCATATGGTTCCCATTTTGGCAAAATGTTGCTTTACTTTAAAGCATTTTTGAGAAGTCTGGGTGGGAGAGGGATGGATGTGGAATCCAAAAGGCATTTTGAAAAACCTAAATAATTTGTGTTGGTGACAGCTGGGCAGGTCAATAATTGCAAAGAAAAAAGCTGCTGTTGGAAAGAGTGAAAAATCAGAATAATTTGTGCTATTTTTTCATTAGTTTCTCCTATGCCAATAAAGAGGATGGGTTAGAAGATGAACAACAATTCCGCATTTCTAGGTTTACGGATCATTTTGCTTTCTTTTGACCCTACTGTGAGACTGAAATGTAATTTCATTGTGGGAAGGACATATTTATATCAGAACAAACAGCACAGGATGAGTGTATGCTAAAAAGCAGACTGTTATGTCCACTCGGAAATAAGGTCATACCTGTCTTTACGTGATGATGGACTTCATTTAAAAAATAAACTTTACTCCTTCCTTTAATGTACAGGGAAGTAGCTAGGCCAGTTATTAAAATCATTTATTTACCTGCACAACAGGTACATCATGCCATAAACTAGTATATATGTTTCAGTTGCCTTGAAAATACACATCATCCTGACCTCCCAATGAGCTTTTGGAAGAGCCATGATGACTCAGATTTAAATGGATTTCAGTTTCAAACTGAAGGACCCTCATCTTACAGGCAGCACCTGTTCTGTTTCTAGAAAAGAATACAAAAACAGACTCCAGAGCTGCATCATTTATGTGGAGCCTGTTGTGATAAGTAAAAATGTGTGGTTGGATTTCTAAATATTTTGCCCCAGGTAGCCGTCCTTAGTCCAAGGAACAGTGCAAAAGACCTGGAGAGATGTCTTCACATGACCAGTGGTCCAGTAGGGTTTCCCTGCTGGACATGTCAGTGGTTGAACACGATGGTTGATTCATCCAAAAAATCACAGAAAAAAAACATTGCAGCCAGCAGGGTGGAAGAAAAAGGACGTACAACTCCTCCTTGGATGATCACTTCAGGGCATCCTGAATCTCTGGCCTTAGTTTCAATATTGCAACTACCCAGTGAGCACAATGTCTGAGTGGGGAGGTTATTTGCTTCAATGCTTAGAGAGGCAGAGCTGTCCTCTGCAGGTGCAAAATAGCCCCAAAGAAATCTAGTAGCGCTATTTCTGTGGTCACGTAAACAACGGTAGCAACAGATTCTCATTTCCTTGCACCAGGACAAGCCATGGAGAGAGTGGGACCGGACTGTCCTCTTATCAAGAGGCTGGAATTCAATTCCACCTGTTCCTGAGCTGCTGACAGTGAGGGGATTGCACAACCACCTGTAGGGAGGTTGTTACGGGGCTAGCTGCTCAAGAAGGATTTTCCAGACTGCTAAGGGCAGATCTTTCTTAACCCTCTTCCAAAGAGCGTTAGGATTACAGCCTCTTTGAAATCCAGGCATCCTTGGCACTTAATTTAGAAAGAAAAAAGACTTGCTTTTCTCACTCTTACATTAAGGTGGCCCTCACGATTTATTCCTTATTTGTTTTCATGATAGAAGCTGCGAACAAGAACAACAGGAAGTTCAAGTCTAAGTGCAAAGTGCTGCGCCTGTACTGGGGGAATCCCAGACATGAGACAGGGAGGCGAATTCACTGAGAGCCCTGTGGAGAAGGACTTCAGGGTTCTTTTGGTGGATGTAAAGGTGGGCATGAGCCAAAGAGCTGGAGCCCCTCTTCCATGAGAACAGGCTGAGGCAGTTGCGGTTCAGCCTGGAGAAGAGAAGGCTTCAGGGATCCCTTACAGCAGCTTTCCAGCGCCTGAAGGGGGCTTATAAAGAGGAGGGAGAGGGACATTTTACCAAGCAGATAGTATCAGAATGAGACCAAATGGTTTTAAACCAAAAGACAAAGGTTTAGATTAGATGTCAGGAAGAGTTTCTTTACTGTGGGAGCAGTGAAGCATGGAACAAAGTGCCCAGAGAAGGTGAAGTGTTCTAGGCCACTTTGGATGGGGCCCTGATCAGCCTGGTCTACTGGAAGGTGTCCCTACCCATGGAAAAGGAAGACCTTTAAGGTTGTTCCTCCAAACCAAACCATTCTATGATACCTTATTACATTCCATTCTACCACCTATAAGCAAACTAGATGGCAGATATACATTACCAACATCTAGTTTTGGTCTAATTAATCAGAATTAAGTTTAAAATTTCAAATCCTCAGCCCTTTAGGGCAATTATGTTTATTTTTAAATTTAGATGTGGGGCCTACAAGGTCTGAAGAGTGGTTTGTTTTGACCTGCCTCCATGTGAGTATAAAACCTGTGCAGCAGAAGGTGAGGTCAAAGGCATCTAGGAGGCTGCAGAAACACAGCTTTAAATGATCCCTTCTTATCCTTCTATGTTCAGGGGAAATTACTCAATGGCCTCAAAGGTACATCAGTGTAAGTGCATGGCAAACATACTTGTGGACAACATAATTACATTTGATGGTAGTTAAATCAATGAGCATTCTCTAAAGAATTCAAAGGATTAGTGGCAGCCCTAAGTGATTCCAGAAAGACAAGTACACATCAGGGGAGTTTTCATCATAGCACAGATTAAAGAAATCTGATTTCATTGCTTCTTGTTAATTGTTTTTCCATAACAAACCGTGTCATATTCAGGAGGGCTATTGCAGTCCTTTTTCTGTATTTGCATGCCATGATCCGGAGGAAAGCAAAACACCTCTTAAAATTAACTATCACTTACTGATAAAATTTCATAAAATTAAATGAAAGCAGATTAAGTGGTGAAAGGGAAGCTACTTAAAGGTTTACTACAACTGCTATGACTGTGGAGACTAAACTGTGAGCATCATATCCCACACCTTCTCCCTTCCTGTTCAGCCATGAATTATCCTTAGCTAGTGCAAGTCAAAAATAGTTTTTGCAGCCTGTCTGAAGCTTCCACTGCCATTTCACATCAATTTCCAGCATGGCCTGGAAACCTCTCCAGAAATGGATGAGAGCTTAAGGAGCTGACTGCAAGGCCATTGTGTGGAATACTGAAATACTCAGACAGAGAACATGCCTGGGTAGCTTTCCGTGCACAAAGAAAAATACTTTTGAGTCAGCCCCACCATTTGCAAGGGAGCTAGTTGGTTTGTTTTCTTACAATTTTCCACATTCATAAAGTGGTGAGGGTCAAAGCTCTTATCCTCCTGGTCTCTACACCATAGCATGGGTGTCCTCCACCCCAGAATACCTTCTGCTTTTTTTCTGGCTCCCTTGTAGCCCCAGTCAGTGTCCTGGATTCCAGGGGATAGGTTTCCTTTTGGATTTGAGTGTGTTTTTGTTTTCACCGGTGCATGTGTTTGAGCCCAGCTCATGAACAGGAACATTCTGAACATAGTCCTGTTTGCTCTTCTGCTCCCCGAGGACTCTGGAGAGTCTGACTCAAAACCAAGTGAGATAATGTTTCTTTATTTTTTTTTTCTTTTTGTTTTGTTTTGTTTTGTTTTCAGGTTTGGTTTTATTTTGCTCAAAAACAATTGCTCTGGAAAGGGGACATGTTTAAAACAGCAGCAAATGAAGCCTTCTGTTTATGGAATTGATAGGGTATGATGATAAACTCTTCTCTTCCTGTGCCCTTCCTGGGGTCTAGAGACTGGTTGTGATGGGAGAACCTCATATCACGGTGTCTATCTGATGTGTGGACACCATGGCATTTCTTGTAGTTGGGAAAACTACATTTGAAGAATTTAGTGTGAGCTACAAAATGGCAATTTACACATCAGGATGGTTTCTCTTGTCTTCCTTGCAACAGCTAAAGCAAGCTGGTGAATATCAGTTTGCTTCCCCTGGGCAAAGCGTGGAGGAACAGCAGAGGCAGCATTGCCACATCTCAGGAACTCCACAGGAAGGAATTTTTTTCTGAAACTGGAATCCATGCAGTGGCAAAAAGTAGAGCTGAAATCTCAAGGATTTCAGCCTCACCTGGGAAAAAATGCATTGCAATGAGCCGCCAAGTCTGTTTTTGTCATACCCTGATGCTGGAGGTGGAGCTGGAAGCTTTCACATCCCTCCACTTTTCTCACCGTTAACACACTGGCACTGGAAAGAAGAGACGAGGGAAGCTTTAAGAGGCAGCATTTCCTTTTGCTGCAGTGGATGTCCTGGGAGGATCCCAGTCACAGATGTGCCCTCTGGCCCACCAGTATTAGCCAAAAGAGAGAAGGGGGCAGAGATCCTGGCGGTTTGTGTGGAGGAGGACCACACTGCAGACAGGGCTGGGGACAGGGGACATTAGGTACTCACAGCTGTGAGGAAGATGGACACATGAGGCTGGGAAGGTGAGCACCGTCTGACGAGCAATAGGATCGTGTAAGGGATGATAATTAATCTGATTTTCCCAAAAAGGAAAAAGGCATGGGTAACATAAGTGACAAGAAGTCGTGTCTGTGTGTGAAAGCCGGAGTTTTAAATTTCTTGTTGGCGTGAGAAAAATCCACTACAATATGTGCGGATGCTGGAGGGAAGTGGTGCTGGGAAACAAGAATGTGAAAAGCTAAAAGAGACAGGGAACAATGTTGGCCTTCTAAAAGGCTTCAGCTCTGTCTCTTGGGCTTTCCCCACTCTTCAGGAACAGCAACCGGTGTTTGCAGGCCCCTACAGGGAGAGTCACTACGGATCCATCCCACTGAAAAGGTGTCCCTGTGTCCTAAGTGGCCCACAGAGTTTTCTCTGCTAGGACAGAGTCACCACCAGGCTCCAGAAATGTTTTATCAGATAACAAAGCAGCTGTGCTACAGGAAACTAAAGTGGAGAAATAGCAGGGAATGATAAATGCAAGTATAAGGATCAGGAAAAGTACAAGGAAATACTCGTCCAGAAAAATCATGGAGCGGACTGGAAAGCACACATGCATGTGGAGATGTTTTCTGGAAAACCAAAAGTTAGTAACAAAAAACCCAATGTAATGAAATAACCAACCAACCAAAAGTCCAAAACCAATAATAAACCCCCCAAACTAATAATAAAAACCCAAAACAAGCAATAACCAAAAGCAACAAAACAAAAACAGACAAACAAACAAAAAAACCTCAACCCAAAATATGCAGAAAGCTAATTGTATGATCATGCAAAGGAATGGTGTATGTGTGCTGCCTTAGATGTTTTTACCTAATCTAAATTTCTGGCTATTTAAAAGTTTTCTTTTGGTTTTTCTTCACTCAGTAATTGCAGAGAATATTGCATCCATCAAGTTCTTAATTATTTGCATTTCACTTTTTAATCAACTACAATGTTCAGTTTCTAGATTAGTCAAACAAGAAATTAAGCTATGACGATTACAAGTCTTTAGAACTCGTCTCCCAGCTGACCATATTAGGTTGTCCTCACTGGGAAGAAATCATAGCAGCTCTTAATTGAGGCTTACAGATGGAAAAGGTTACCTCCTCCTCAGGTTTTGTTGGACTTCTGATTTTTGGGATGTCTTATTCTTGCATCAGATTCCAGAACATGAAATTAGGTCAGAAAAGGCAAGGAAAAATTTTCAAGAGAATAAGTGCAATCTAAGTGAATGTAAACGTTATGTAAAGCACTGTCACAGCAGTTTAACAAAATGCATCATTTTTCATTAAAAGCATCGTTTTCCATTTCCAATTGAGGTAGGACATTCAGTTTGATTCCAGTGGTGTTTGAAGCTGTGGGGTGATGGTGATTTAGGTCGGAATTTTCCCCGGGATGCTAACTTCACCACAAAGAATTGTGAATTTTATCTGCTACAAATGCCATGATACTGTTTTTAAGGCTGTGTGATCTCTTTCATCGCACACTGTCATATCAGAAATCAGAATGTGACTCAGCTCTTTCAGGTTTGCTAACCCAAAAATTGCTTACTTCATTACATAGTTTTCTGCCTTCATCTTTTATAGAGATGATGCAGAATTCACCAGATGTGATTTTCCACTACTGCACATTCAATATCATCAATTGCACCTGTGAAAAAAAAGCACAAAATCCTAGAACTGTGGAGTTAAAATCACTTCACGGCAGTGGAAATGACCAGTGGTGCTCTGAGACCAGAAAATGAATACTGGAAAAAAAAAAAATGTGGTTTTTAAGTGTGATTTCTGCAAAACTGTAAAGCTTCAGAAGTTCTCAGGAGTGGGTGAGAATTTGAGTTAAACGTTTGAGTGTCAAGCACAGAAAAGCAGGAGCCCTGAACTACAACTCTATATACCTTGAACAACATTTCCTTTGTTAATTTAGGTTGAATAGGGAATAAAGGGCCGGATGTAGAAAAACTTTTTTGACAGTGTCCTATGATCCTGATGCCTCAGGTTTGGGCAGGTGTCAATAAGATTGTGCTTACGTCAACAACAATAAACAAACAAATGAACAAGAGAAAAAATTACAAGGAGGAGCAATGCACTCTCCCACTGCACCCAAAAAAAGCAGAAAAACAAATGGCCACTCATCCTGTGGTATAGCAACATACCTCTGAGTGATTAATGGATTTTTTTTCAGTGTAACAGCCAGAATAAAATAGTTGGGAGGTTCTGGCTTGCCTTGACTCACAGCTGAATATGATTTTCTTTTGGCAAAACAACAAAAAATGTTTTGTGTTGACTCAAAATATTATATTAAACTGAAGTGAGTCCTCCCCACTCAATTTCTCCCGCACTGTAAAAAAAAAGATGAGACTAATTTGAAATACATCTTGTTTATTAAGATACTAAACCCAAAGTATGCCTGGCTGTGAAAAAACCCACAGTGGCAGACACAAAACTTAAAGTTAAATTTTATGCATCTGAGGTCCAAGCCAAGTGACTGGGCAAGCTTCAGCAGTGCCTCATCAACTGAATCTTAAAGTAGTAGAACAAATATGAAACATCACAGGGAAGTTACTTTTATTACCCCCTTCAATTTTTCTATTAAGACAATAAAACTAATAAGAAAAACATAATAGGAAAGCTTGGAAAGACTTGATTTTGAAGGATGAAAGCAGAGTTAGTGCTCTACTAACTCGTACAACAACATTCTCTGCTCTCTGCAGAGACACAGGCAGACATTGGTCAAAACTCTCTTTATTTTCTCAAACGTAAAACCACCAAAAAATTCCTTTAAAGTATACATTAACCACCTTGCTGTGGGGAAAAAAAAAAAATCCAAACTGGTATTTGCTTTTCTGTGTGAGATTATTAATGTTAATGTTACCTATTGTTGTCCACAGTGCTGCGGGGACTTCAGGTGCTGACGGTGACTGTGTCCTTTCCAGCTCAGAGGCACAAAATAGTTTCATTCTGAAGTCCAAAAATGCTTTTCTTTGCCAAAGTAAGAGTGTGAATGCCACATTCACATTGCGGGGGGTGGGGAGGGAAAACACTGCACAGTGGTAGAGAAGAAGGAAAGACACGTGGTCAAATAAACTGATTTGAAAGACCTGTGAAAAATGATAGCACTTGATGGATGCTCGAGAGTGCCCGTGTTTCATCTGGGTTTACTTCTGACTTTCTGGCTGCTTCCATTCCAGCGCCAGTTTAGGCTCTTGCACTGATGACCATGATTGCAGGATTGGATAATACCTTTGGACCAGTGATGGTGTTGTAGAGGCACTGAAACAGGGAAACTTTGTTGTGCCCACAATAACAAGAATAACTAAACCTAGGCAAAATATTTCTTATTCTTAAAGTTAAGGAATAAACTTTTTTTCCCCAGTTAATTAAGAACTTTGAGTTTCTCAGGTAACTAGATTATTAACTGCTTAAATTTATTCTGTCTCATTTGTACAGGCATTGATTGATTTTTTTTTAATTATCTTTTACCCACACCTAGCTTTTATGTATTATTCAAGTTTTTTTTTTCTACTATTAATGCTAATAAGTGTCACCTACAAAGGAAAAAAACTCAAGTTTAAAAACAGAAATAAGCTAAATGCCCAACTTTAGACAATTTCTAGTGCTATTTTAAATACAGTGTTCAGATATTATGAACTGGTTTGATGTCAGTCATTCTGCTATTTTGGCAGTAAAATTTTTGCTTGGAAACTAAAGTTCTGCTCAACTTTGAGTGTTTGCTAGAATATTCTAATCTCTGCTACAACATTTTGAAGAAAAACGAAAAATTCTTCCTTAAGTTCTGGTTACGTGTGCAGAAGCAGTATCTTTTGCCTTTGCCCTGCACAATTAATGCACCCAGAATAGGGTTTTTCCCTTTCACTGAGTGCTTTGGTGCAAGCCCTTGCACCTAAAAATTGTCAGTAGGACAAGGCAAACAATCAGAAATCACTTATTTCTGCTCTAATTGATCCTTCCCTGGGATGTAGTGACTTCTCTGAGTATTCGGAAAAACCAGAAATTAATGGTTCCGAAAAATCTCATAAGTTGTTGTTTTTTTTAATAAGATGTAAATTTTTCATCATTAGAGGAAAAGGAAAAAAAAAAGGGACATGTTAAAGCAACAGATCTATTAATTTTTCTTGGAAGACACGTGCATAAACCTGAACCAGGAACCATGTACACCACTATCTGCACTATAATAATGACTATTATTTTTCATAACAAGCCTAACAGCATAAAATGAACATATTGACACCTGATTTTACAAAGAGGTCTCTGTTTAGCTGTGATTACTCCTCTAATATATGCCATCTTGTTCTGTATAACTGCAAATACCTTACTGAAGAGATTCATCCCATGACTGTTTTTTTTTTCAAATCTGTTTATGAAAGACGTGATTTCCATCATCATATCTTCTACAAAAGCTCAGATAAGGAAATTATCACTTAGGTTTTTTTCTTTCTTGGTGGGGCTTTTTTGGTTTTATTTTTTGGTTGGTTGGCTGGTTTGGTTTTGTTTTGGAGTTTTTTTGTTTCTTTTGGGTTTTTTAAGCTCTGTAAATATGTTTTCAATAAACTCATTAACAAACAAAGGAAAAAAAACCAAACCAATCTACTGTGCAATTGTGTTAAAAGCAGGTCAGTTCTAAACAAATATGTGCTTGTTTTAAACTGAGCCCAGTTTGGCTGTGACCTGCAAATGCCACGTGTTGGATGTGTTTTGCATAATGTGGATATAAAAAAAACCAGAAGCAGCAATTAAAGCTTGAGGTACTTCCAATTTTAATTTTTATATTTGTGACCCGCAGACTGCCGTTGGTACCCATGAACAAGGCCACAGTTGGTGCTTTCAATTGATAATTGACTGGAGGTGTGTGGGTCATTCAGTGAACATCCTTCTGGGTAAGAGTGGTCTATGATGCTGAAATTTTGGGTGCTGATGGTTTAAATCCAGATATTTTGACTGTTTATTTGATAACAGGTTCAAAGCATCTTCGTGATGCCCAAGACTAAGCAGAGTTTGGGCATCCTAGCTGAAGAGAGAAACAGTTGTTAGTGCTGCTGTGCTTGGCTTCCAGCAGGCAAAAGGAATATAAAGGTGTGAAGATGACAGAGGCAAATACAATTCACAGCAAATTAAAGGAAAAGAGAAAATCAGATTTGGGCGGTGTTCAGTTTTTGAAAGATACTGGTGTTCAGCACCGTTAGTCAGAGACTTGCTGCTGTACCACTCTATTAAACCATTTATTTTGGCAAATTTGGTGCCTGAGGTTTCTATGGGAAGCCCGGGACTGAGCCTGGAGAAGGAGGAAGCTGTGACCCCTGGAATCGTGTGAGAATGTTCATGCAGTACCTTCTCCTTAACCAGTACATTCAATCTTTCATTCAAACCATTAACCGTGGCCTCAAGCTGGAATTTTAGCTGCTGTAATTTTACAAACTTGTACTGCAGGACTAAAGAGGTAAAAAAAAAAAAAAAATAAATAGGAGCATCAAGGTTTTTTTGAGACAGCGTGCATGATCTGTTCACGCAGACCAAAGAAGGATCAGAGAAGACCTGTGGGACCAGGCAGGACCTCTTCCAAAAATAGCCAGGATGACTGTGTGCACAGAGCCAGGCATCAGGTTTGCTGCTGCCAAAAAACCCTTTGTACTAAGTACTAGAATAACTGGTAATTTCTCTGGTATTGGAGAACTTCAAGATCAGTCTGAAGAATTAACTCTGTTCTTAGATACAGCTGACCCCTCCTCTGGGAAGGAAAAATAAAGAGGCCACCTGTTAGAGCTGAGCTGTTCACTGTTGGTCTCTATAGACTCAGTTTTCCATAGATCTGAATCAGGTTTTCTACATGAAAGACCTACTAANAAAAAGAAAAAAAGAAAAAGATAAAGAAATATGGTTAGACAAAACCAAACCTCTTTATTAGATCCATATCCTCTACCAGAAATGCACTTTAAAGCACCTGGATCATCTTTGTTCTCACAACATGATTACATGACTTTTTAATTTTCAGTTAACTCTGTGAGTGGAAACATTTTGGTGGAACAAAGCCAGAAAGACTGCCACAGGACGTTCTTCATCAATCCTAGGAAAAAGACCTCTGCATTTCTGCTGCACGCTGTTTGAATTGGCAGCTGACCGTGCCCACACAAACCAATCCACAGGGGTATTCCAGCATGTGCATGAGATAAAACCCTCACTGTGAAAGCCTGCCAGAAGCAGGATGATAAAAACCATCTGTTCCTGCAAGTGCTCCTTCACTGAGCAGCCATGGAAGCTTCAGACATTGCTCCTTTGATGGGGTTTGTTGAGGAGCAGCAACAGATTTTGTGTCTTGGTAGGGGATGAATGTAAACTTGCACGTGTAACCACGTGTGAAAGCAAGTGATGGCAGCGTGGCAAGCAGAGACAGACCCTTCCCAGTGGTGCTCGGGGAAGGACAGCGGGCAGCGGACACAAACTGTGGCACAGGAGATTCCAGAATCTCAAGACAACTCACCACCCAGCTGCCCACGGGAACAGCTTCCCCAGAGAGGACGTGGAACCTCCATCCCTGGAGATTCTCACTGAAAACCCATCTGAGCACGGCTCGGTGGCACTGTGGGGTTGTGGATGAGGGCCTGAGGTTGCCACATCCAGAGATTCCTTCCGGCCTCAGCCACACGCCGCCTCTCTGAAATTTACAGGATCCCAGCTGCGTGTTTTAAGCACTCTACACCTCTCTGAAAACTGCAGAAATTGTGCTGTTTGCAGCTCATTTCTGAATCTGTTTCTGAGGGCTCTCCATGCAAAGTCAACAGCTCTGAAACTGAGCTCTAACCTCCAGTTTCTTTTCTGTTTTTAGGCAACTTGTCTTCAGATTTCAGGTTAGTCCAGACGCTTTCAGTGCCAGAATCATGCTCTGCCCCACCAGAAACTTTGCCTGCATTCCTCCTTCTTTCTGAAAATGTCAAGACTTAACAATGCAGGCATAGCAATCGTAGCTGTGGAATGAATTACTATTAATTTTTTTATTATTATTCATTTTAGTTGCACCTTGTTTTGTAGAAGTAGTCTTCTGCAGCCTTCCCCCTCTCCATTTTTTTTTTTTCATTTTGATGGGGTTTTTTTGGTTGTTGTTTGTTTGTTTGTTTGTTTTTTGTCTAAAGGCAGGTTGAATAGAAATGCCACAAAAATACACAAAATATTTGTTAGGTTAGGGAGAAAGAAAATCAAACATCAATATATCATTAGAAATGTTTGGACAGTCTTCCATTTTCATGTAACTATTTATTATTTTGAAAACAAACAATGATAGTCTACATTGTGTGTTAATAACCTGAACATGGATCTAGTTCTTTGAATTTCACCTGTTTAGAAGAGTAAAATGCTGACCATAGGTGAAGAAATAACACTGAGCAAATAAAATCCAGATGCTGCTGCCATNAACCAAAGAAACAAAAGAAAAAAACAACAGACCAACCAAAATTAGTGAGACAGAGAAAAGAAGGGAAAGTATTTCCTTAAATATACTTTCTTCTTTTTTTGTGTGGAGAAGAAAAACTAGGTGAAAAAGAAAAAGGGAAAGAAAAAG
>WBMY01002315.1:116828-151058 GCA_013397315.1 Donacobius atricapilla | reverse complement strand
GGCTGCCCTGCCCTGCCCTGCCCTGCCCTGCCCGTGCGGCCGCGGGCCCGCTCCCCGTGCCCACGCCGCTCACCGCGCCCGCGCCGCTCTCGTTGCAGGCCGTGGATGACTTGCTGCGCTGCGGGATCTGCTTCGACTACTTCAGCATCGCCGTGATCATCCCGCAGTGCTCGCACAGCTGTGAGTGCCGCGCCGGGGGCATCGCCTGCGCCGCCCCGTGCGGGACCTTCCCGTGCGGGACCTTCCCGTGCGGGACCTTCCCGTGCGGGACCTTCCCGTGCGGAAAGGCCGGGCGGGCTGGCATTGTTCAGCCTGGCCAGGAGAAGGTTCTGCAGCCTGGAGGAAAGATGGAGAGAAGCTATTTGCGAGGGCCTGGAGTACCAGCACAAGGGGAACGGCTTCCCATTGACAGGGGATAGGGTTAGATTAGAGATTGGGAAGAAGCTGTTCCCTGGGACGGTGGTGATGCCTTGGCACAGGGTGCCCGGAGAAGCTGTGGCTGCCTCATCCTCGGAAATGTCCCAGGCCAGGTTGGACAGGGTTTGGAGCAGCCTGGGACAGTGGGAGGTGTCCCTGCCATGGCAGGGGGTGGATCTGGATGGGCTTTAAGGTCCCTTCCCACCCAAACCATCCGAGGGTTCTGCGATTCTCTTGGCGGTGGAGGCTGGAAGGAGCTTTGGAAGATGGAAGCAGCCAGAGCCTTGCCTTGTGTAGTTCCTGCTGTAATACAAGCACGTGGCGTCTGGCATTCTTTATCTAAATATCTTCCTTAACATCTTGAGGGTGGTACAAATGCAAAGCTCTACGTGGAGAGCGTTAAGAGCTCAAATTTTCCATACTGCTCTGTGTGCCCTGGGCGATGTCTGCTGGAACCTGGCCCCAAACGGTTTGCTGAAGCCAGATTAGGGGGAAGTACCTTGCCTTTTCTCACTTTGAGATAAATGCTTGTAATTGTTTGGTTCAGAAACTGTAGCAATTCCTTTCCTGAAGGGGAACACTGGAGTTTGGCAATGAAGTGAAGTTTAGCTTGGCAAAGCTGTTGCCATTGAAACCAGTGTGGGGAGCCACAAAACTGGAAATTCTCTGCGCCTGCCTTGCCCATGGGAAGGTGCTGGGCTGTCAGATGCTGGTAGCCTGGATCTGCCACTTCATTCCTATTCAGACAGTTAAAGTTTGTTTCTTTTCTTTATGGGTTTCTCACCCTGTATCACTTGTTACTATATATGTAGTAATTTTTTGAGCCTTTAGATGGATTTGTGGTTTTTAGTGTTAATTGGTGCATTAGACCAGGTTGGCTCAGGCTTGGAGCAGCCTGGTGTAGTGGAAGGTGCCCATGGCAGGGGGTGGGATGAAATGAGCTTTAAGGTCCCTCCCAACCCAAACCAGTCTGGGATTAATTAATGCTTCTGCTGCTTTGTATGTGCATTCCCAAAGGGTCTGTGAAATACAGGTCTCATTCAGGGGCTGCTGCTGTGTTCAGTGCTAAGACTGACCAATGGTGATCTAGTGAGGGAATGCCTTCTCCTGCAGAATGAGGAGACTTCTTAAAACCTTAGGTGGCTGTGAAAGCTCGTGGATAAATTGACAAAGTGTAATAAATGCAGAAATGCACTGTGACAATTTGAAGATCATGGCCTGTTTCACCACTGAGTCTGTTGAGGCATCCTGTGATGATGAGATGACATTAATGTCTCTCAGCATTTTAGTGCCGTCTCACCTCCTTTTTAGCCTCTTCTTTCAACAGCAAGTTGGTATTGTTTTGGAAAGGGGCAGAAGCGCCTGGGAAAAAGGGGATTGTGAGTTTGTCTGGGGCTATGCAGGAAGATGAAAGCCATCAACATTAGTCATGTCAAAAACCCAGCACAGTGAGGAGTGAGCAGTGCAAAGACTGCTGTAGTGGTGGGGGCTAATGAAGGGTTTCTTGCACTGGGAAACAAAAGGAAACAAACATCAGCTTTAGACAGAGGAACTGATATTCAGTGTTGAAATATATTTGCATAAAATACGCTTTCTTTTGCAACAATGATGATCTCAATTCCATGTAAAAATGGTGTATTTCCAGTATTTGTGTAGTGTGGAATGGCTTGCATGTATTGTACAATAAGGAAATGCACAAGCAAGGATGTGAAACTGCATTTGGAATAATGTTCAAAATTCTGTATTTCCTTTTTCCAGATTGTTCCCTTTGTATCCGCAAGTTTTTGTCCTACAAAACGCAGTGTCCAACATGCTGTGTGGTGAGTGTGGTTTTTGTTTGTTTTTTTCCCCTCAGTTTATTTTTTATCTTTTGTCAAATCTGTGGAGCTTTTCCCTTTGGGCTACGCTAAATGATCAGTTCTCATTGCATGGGCAAAGTGTGGTGCTGTTGCATCTGGAATTTTCCCATTTCAGAGGGGCTCCTCTGTCAGTGCAGGCAGGAGGGGATGGAGCGTCAGGCCTGGGGTTTGGCTCAGGGCTGTGTGCACAATCTGTCACAAAACATTTAACATTAATTTGTTAAAATACTTCATCATTTAGACCAGCAGTGTTGAAACATAAGCACTTTACTTTCCGTGTGCATCTGGCCCCATTTCATCTCAAAATAAAAATAAAATAAAATAAATAATAAAAGATTTGTTAAATAGAAGAGCAGAGAGAGTTGCAGTGAGGTAAAAATCAGAAATTGTTTAAAAAGAATGAATTGAATGCACAAAGTCATCTCATAATTCATATTTTCATTCCATAATTAGAAGATTAACATTTCCCTTCATCAATTTTCACGCTTTGTTGCTTAAGGTTCTTACCACCTTCAGATCTTTGGTTTGGTTTTCAAAATTGTTAGACCTGTGCTTCAGTAAACCATTGTTGGAGCCTGGGCACACTGGGCTTTGTTGCTTTAGCTTTATGCTTTGTTTTTACCTATTACCCATAATATCCCACACTTAAATTCTCAGACAGTTATTTTAATATGAGATGTTTTTGGGGAAGAAGTGTTTACCCTTTAAGCATCTTAATTCCTGTTGCACTTTAGTGGGGGTAGTTGAGGCATCAAGCCAAGAAGCAGGTTATTGATCACTTGAACATTTTCTGGGCACTTGCTGTTTTCATTTCGTTTGAATGTTTGTTTGTTTAGGTTTGTTTTTTTTTTTTTCTCTCCCTTTCTTTTGTTAATAGGCAGTCTCAGAATCTGACCTGAAAAACAACCGGATTTTAGATGACCTAGTGAAGAGCTTTAATTCTGCAAGGTATTTATGTAACTTTATGGCCGCTCTCTCTGGTTTGGCAGCTGGAAAGGTGTGACTGGCTCTGTGTGACCAGGCTCAGAGCCCTGGAGAGGAGCAGTGTGAGAACTGAGCAAAAAAAATTGTGGTGTCACAGAAGCTTTGTCAAAGATGAATGTTTACACTTTGGAAAAATCCTGCAGTGTTCTGGCTGAAGGTTACTGTCCACTCAAGTGATGTGGAGCTTTTACAGCTTATTTTGGTTCTGCTTCTGGAAGTTGCAATCTCTGCCAATGTGCAGGGAGTCAACAGACACGTCAGGATTCTGGGGGGGAAATAATGGTGGTAAAGATTTTCTTCAAGACCCCTCCTATGTGTGCAGGGGGGATTCTGAATAGAAAGATTTTGTCCAGTGGTAATGGTCACCTTGCAAGAGCATTCTTTTGGTGAAGTCCCTGGCTAGGAAAAATATAGGTATTGAAAGACTAAAAATATGAGTTTTCTTGAGTAAGGAAAGTAATGGAGTGCTGTGCTTTCAACTCAGTTTCTTAGCTACTTTTCTGTTTGTTTTTTAATTAATTTTTGAGCTTCACATCCCTTTAAAAGACAGGAACGACAGAATAAATATGACTTGGTAAATTCTCACAACAGTAGGCACATGAAGCTCCTTGTATTATCTGTTTTCTTTTGATGAGAAGCTACTCAGTGATTTGCTGGGAATTCTGTGGGTGTTCCTGTCTCTCTAGGAGACAAATGCACTTTGATCTTTTACTCTGAAATTAACTTGGAGCTGGAAGTCAATGAGACTCTTGGCTTTGTAAGTGACAAGCATAGTTCAGCTGATGGCTTTGTTTCATGAGAGAATTTTTCTCTGATGAAGATCATAGAATGTAGATAGATTTAATCTATGACCACTACTAGATTTAATTGATTTATTTGAGTAATTTAAATCCTGCAGTTCCATTGTTTCAGCTTGAATTCTGGTGCTTCCTAGTGATAAATGGGTTACTATTTTTTTGTTAATGCCTAATTTTGTAGGGAACAAGTAGTGCTGACTTGGATCCATTATGATATTGAATCTTGAGTTTTAATTTTTTTGGACTGCTTTAATGGGTCAGTATAAATCTTATGAGTGAGAGTGGTTCAATAACCTTTCCTTTTGTCACTTGGAGCTCAATGGATTTCTCAGGTGAGGTTGGATCAGTGGGGCTGTGGAGGCCAGTGCGGCGCGGGGGGAGGCAGCCAGGGCAGGGCTCCCTGGGCTCTGGCTGGGAGAGGCTCCCTGCTGCCCGCTTCGAGGGCCAGAGGCCTCAGGGGGTGGTCAGTGTGGTGTCCAGGGCTTGGGCACCTGGGGCAGGGTCTGTGCCCTGCGCTGAGGGGACACTGCCTAACACCGCTGCTGCTCTGTCCTGGTGGTGTTGGTACAGGACAAATCTTCCGTCTGCCCCTCCTTCTCCATCTGCTTTGTTTCCCCTTGGCTGTCCCCAAAAACAAATCCACAGTCCAGGGCTTGAGGAGCTCAGCATGTTCAAAAGATCAAGTATGTTCCAACTTGACTTTGAGCCTCGGGTAGTTTGATGAAAATTAGGCCTTAAATCTTCTCAGCGTTTCACAAAGTGCAAACCCATTTCTTAAGTCAGGCCTGGAGGGGAAGGAAATGGTAATGTTGGTGGCACTTAGAGTGAAAGCTGTGCTCCAAGGTCAGTGCCTGCAGGGAGTGGGAATCATTCCAGCCGGACCCAGCGCTGATCCCATTTGTGCTCTGCTCAGCATTCGGTGTTTGCAGGATGTGCTGGGGGGATGTGTGGGAGTGCAGCTCCCTCCCTGCACGGAGGGTGGGCTGTCAGTGAAAGTGGAGATGGCCTGTGCTTCCCCAGGGCTGGGGATGTGTCTGTGGGAGGGGAGAGGAGCAGTTCTGGCCGGGCTTATGGGGGTGACTGTACAGTGCCCTGGTGAAGGGCACACCCTGACCCCAGCGGGGCAGGAGCCTGCGGGGTGTTGCCACGAGCAGTTTTCTGTTCCCTCACCTCTCTGTGCCCTGGGGCAGATTTCATGGCTCTGGCCAGGCCAGGAGAAAAAGATGAGGAGCAGTGTTTGTACCAGCTGTCCTTAGTGAAGAATTCTCTTATCAGTTGCAGTAAGGCCAGTACCTTCAAAAATAACGTGTAGAGTTTTGTGTGAAGTGTAAAGAATTGTTTACATTGCCCTCTACTAAAGAGATTATTTGGAGAAAATTTATCAGTTTTTGCATCACCTTGTTAGAAAATTTAGCAATAGAAATTAGAGTTACACTTGCCTAAGTAGAAAAGTAGTAGTCCGTGCCGAGATGCATCTCTGCTTTTCTTCATGCATAGGGAAGAAAAATGTTTTTACTGTCAAGTTTATCTCTGTTTCCTAGTCAGGATTACTCGACAGGTAGTGAGTCAGAGGAATAAACACATCGACTGTGGGTGCTCGAGAGAGAGGGTGCTGTCATTGCTGATACAGTGATTGAGCCTCCAGCAGGAATGCAGGAGGAATTTCAAGGAGATACATCGCCTTGAGTGCAGTCGGGACTGTCCTGTGTGAGTTGTTCCTAGGAAGATTCACAGCTCTGGCTCTTCCTTGGCATTTATTTATGTGGAAGCCCTAGATTCCCAACAGCGCTGCTTCATTGCTGTTTCAGCAAGAGAGACGTAAGCAGACTGAAATGGGAGCCAAGAGCCTGATGAAGGACACTTAATTTCTGTGGGTGTTACAGAGCTGAAGGAAAAATGTGGGAAGCTGTTTGTGCTGTTGTTGATGCAGAGGGAGGGTGCTGGAGGGAAGGATGTTAAGAAACCATCCATCTTTAGTTAACCAGGTGATTTTTAACTCCCTGCCCTGGCCCATCTCAGCGACTGAGGAGGGTGGGTCTCGCAGGAGGCTTTGGGTAGGGGCTGTTTTGGTGGATCTGGGCTCGCTGACACCTGCTGGATTCATCTCTCAGCCTTCAAAGGCAAGGACACTGCTCTGCTCATAAACTGAGCATTGTCAGCTGTGCTGCAGTTACTGCTTTGTGCCAGGAAGGTAAAATTCTGTCAGCTCAGGGCTCATACAGTCTGTTAAATTCTTGAGAGTAAACACTGAGACCGTACACAATATGCAGAGGTTTTTGAACATCGTGTGGCGCTGATGTTTGCCATAGGATCAGCTCCCAGGTGAGCTGGCCAGGCTGGCGATGGCAGAGGCTGGACCCTTCCATCACTGCTTTCTCTGGGCTTACTGGATGATGGATGAGCTTCCAGTCTGGTCATGCTTGTCAGAGTCGCTGTGGCTAGTGAGAAATTTGAGTATTTCACTCTGGTGCTGAGGGAGGGGGTGGCAGGTGACCAAGTGTTCTTGGACAGCCCAGGGCTGTGCCAGGAGCTTCTGCTGTGCCCTGGCTCTTCTGTCCATGGGGCTGGGGCGTGGGACCATGAGGTATCACCCAGTTGCTTATGAGCCTAGAAAAACACGTTCTGGGAGAAGCCAGTGTGGGACTGCTCCCTCCTCTTTTGCCCTCAGTCCTAGCATTTTCTGTATTTTTCACACCCAAAAAAGAGTGTGTGTTGGCAAACATGTCTTCAAGTTCTTAACACCATCCCGTGTGCTAGCTGTGTGTTTTCTGGATGCTTCTAGACAGCAGCTGTTGCAGTTGGTGTTGGATGCTCCCCCGATTCCATCTCCTCCGGCTGCCGAGAGCCACAGGAGTCCTGCTTCTGAGCCAGATTCCAAAGAGGTGCCAGGGATTGACAGCTTCCTAAGAAAGGACAAAGACTGCACCTCCACGGAGGCAGGTGGCCTGGCATGGACTGGTCAGAAGGGCTCCAAAACTGAGGAGCAGCACGACCTTCACAGCACTTCGGCAGAGGTTGGTGGTAAAGACAACAAAGTGGCACCACAAGAGATTCCTGGGTGCACTGAAAGTCATGAAAAGCCTTCTACATCTGTGGTAAGAGAGGATAAGAAAGGTGAGGAGTTTAATTTCTGGTTATGTCCTGCTCTCTCCCACACGTGTGGCTGGCTGTATGCGTCAGAGGACCCTCAGCATGTGGCACTCGCCCCTTTCTCCGCGTGGCTCTGATCTGTGCGGCACAGTCAGCTCCTTCCCCTTTAACTGGCCCGTGCTCCCTTCACATCACCGCTCGTGTGGGACAGCTCTGCTCCAAGCATGTTCTTCATGAGAAAGCCTGAGCTGCTGCCAAGGAATTAAATGGGATTCAGCACTTACAGATTCCTTTGCTTTGAGTAACAACACTAAAAAACAATAGTTATGCAACAGTCTTAGTAAAAATGAAGTAATTTCTCCTTCCCCCTAATGACTAGACAGACACTGGCATTTATTCTGCTCTTGTATCCCTGAGTAACCAGCTGCAGGTTATTTTATAATGTGTTTGTTATTTGAGGGATGAGCCTGAACTCAGAATGAGCACGGCAGCAGTACCGTTAATATTTCTGTTCACACTCTCCAGAACAGTCATCTGCTTTATTCTTTTGTAATTCTAGAGAGTTAAGGTGAATTTACTTTGAAGCATGAAAACTCTCATTTATACTCATCAACCACAATAAAATGGCAGAATCCTCTTTGTTCTGGCATGCTGGCAGCCATCCCATTGACCCAGCTAAAAGCCTAAATTAAAACAAAACACCATGTAGGAGTATACCCCTGGTTCTTATTAGTTCAAATTTAGCTGTTCTTTTGTTTAATGATGTATTCATCTGGACCTCTGTCGTTCATATGTATTCATTACCTGGATGAATCCTGCTTAAAGGGGTACCACAGCCAGGAGAGGAACCATGGGAGACCTGTCATGGCTTTACGCATCAGACTGGCTTGTGTTGAAAATTTAAAACTCACATGAAGTTTTACTGCCTGTTTATTTTTGAGCAATTAAAGCTTTCACTTGCTTCCCATTTTATTATATTTTTGAATCTTTGAGCATGCATCACATGGGAGTTCTTTCCACAGATGCAACGTAGTTGGTCAGACAGTGTTTGTGAAACACCTGCAGTGAGAGCGTTTAGTGTTCTTTGTTCCTGTTCTAACTTGCAGTGTAGTAGCAGAGAGCTCAGGACTTGTGTGTTTTGTCCCAGCGATTCGTTTCTCAGAGGAAAACATTCGCTCTTTGCTGTTATATCCACACCAGTGAATTCCTTCTCCCTTGCTTTCAGTGGAATGTCCTGTTTGTGAGGTTGCTATTCTAGAGCAATATATAAACAAACATCTGGATAGCTGCCTGACCAGAGAGGAGAAGAAGGACAGCCTCCGAAGGTAAGGAGCAGCTCTGAGAGCTTCCAAATGCCTGTGCCTGGGCTGTGCACTGCTGAACTCAGAGCTGTTTGTTGCTGGGGTGTAACAGTAGTGGTTTGTGTTTGTTCCTGCCTTCCCTGCCGTGCAGAGCACTCTGAAATCACTGTGGGGATTGTCCCTCCTTGAGAAAGTGTGTGGATGGCCAGCTAAATTCCTCTTTGGCTTTTAGTGGCAAGAAAACAGTGGCCAATGCTTTGAAAAATTCAGCACAAGGAATTATTCTGTGTGTTGTCACCTTTCTGCTCCCTGGCATTAAAATTCCCTTCAAATAACACTGGTTCCCATTTTTCATTTGGTGAATGAATTGCTTCCTTTGGTTCAGGTGTGCCAAGAGACATTTTCTTCAATAGCTGTCAAGTTAAAGAATAAAAATTGCACCTTTCTCTCCTCTCAGTGGGGCTGTTGAAGTTTCCTGAAGATCTCGATTTCCATAAGATTAATGCATTCCTTTGGCTTTGTGCCCCTGCCCCAGCATTGGTCACGGTCGCTACATTCACATCAGAAGTGGAGTTTCAGTTTGTTTTACTTGCAGCAGAAATTTAGGCTGCTGTTATTTCTGACTGATTGGGCTGAAGAACTGGGAGGATTTGTACTTCAATGCTTGTTTTTCCAATTCCCCTGAACCTTGAATTACAAAGTAATTTTATGTTAAAGCTCTTGTTTTGCCCAGTCATGCTTAGAGTGCAATCTGTAAGCTAAAGGACTTTCAAGATGGAAAAAATGGTTAATGAATATTGAAATCTGATGTTACATTTAATTTCCATTTGGAGTGGCTTAGTGCTTTCTCTGTTCTTAATAAATGGAAAAATAAGGCAGATCTGTCTTGGTGTCACTCCCATATCCCTAACAGGATTTTAAATTCTGCTTATTTAATCTCTTGACTGCTTATTCCTTCAGCAGGTGCCACAGCAGACACTGCCCTTGGGGACTGGCTGTTGTGGGGCAGTTTCTGCTTCGTGCCGCTGGTGTTTGGCAGCAGCACATCCCCAGTGCTTGTCGGAGGAGTGTGAGCTCTGTTTGTCCTCACGGCAGGCTGTGTTAGCAGCTGAGCAGTTTCAGAACTGCTAATTTAGCCCCTCAAAGCTCCACGGGGGTAATTCCAGCATGTGTTTGCAGAGAACACTGCATGGGGAGACCCAACCAACATCAGGATTTAAACCTGTTGTGAGCTGTTTTCCTGTGGCTGGCTGCTGGAAAGCTGTCAGCACACTTTAGGTCATGCTGCTGGTGAGCTGGAATATGCACCAAGCTTCTGTAGGACTTTCCAGAGATTTAATTTAATTATTCAGTGAGATTTTTTTATATTTCCCAAAAGAATCTGAAAAAGTTGCCCTGAAGAGTGTGTTGTGGTAATCCATCTTCTTTTTACCAGCCATGCCACAGGGCTGGATGAGAGTAAATGAATTATGGACATTTTTTGTATAAGATTTTTTTTTAACCTTGAAATTTTCAATGTGATAAGTCGAAAATGCTGAAGAGTTTTCAAATAAATCTCTCATTTTCACAGTGGAAGGCGGTTAACTGCTCTCTAACCCAGAGTAGTGCAGCTGAGCTGTATTTTGCTGCAGAAAGAAAAATGTCTAATTAAATGCTGTTCCTGTGTGAATTACCACAGTTGCAGAAGATGTGGATGGGTTTTGGCCTCTTTGTTTTTCCTAGTTTGAGGGTATCTCACCAGGAGGTGTAGGGAAGCCTGAGCTAATTTGACAGGAGGAAATGTTCTGCTAATTTTAGGTGACAAAGTTGTACTAGGAGCTGAATTTTCTCTGGCAGTTTCCTGTAATTAAGATGTTTTCCCCAGCTGTGCCAGGAATGTTGAGTCCTTCTGACAGAAAGCAGTGGAAAGCAGTAAATTTTGGCTTTAGATGTTACTCCTCTGAAAGCACTATTACTTACCTTAGTGTCTCTCTCTTTATCACCAAACCACCCGTCTGTTAGCTGGGAACTGCTGCCTTCAGCTATATGACTATTTTTCTCAAAGACATTTTTCCAGAAGGCTAAAAAATCTCCCAATTCAAGTTTTGGCTGGATGTTTTAATGCTATTACTATTTCTCCAGCTGATTCAAGTAAGCCGTGGCCAGTACTGGAGTGGAAAACTCAAGTTTCCTTCGTGTGTATGTTATGCTGAGTGGGTGAGGTACCCTTAAGTAATTGTAAATCCTTTGATTTTCATAGGAGCATTAATTAAATAAAGTCTCCCTTGTTTTCCTTTGGCAGTTCTGCTCACAAAAGGAAGCTGATGTCCAAGGTTGTTTATAACCTGCTGTCGGATCGAGACCTGAGGAAAAAGCTCAAGGAACATGGTCTGTCCACCTCTGGGACCCGCCAGCAGCTCATTAAGAGACACCAGGAGTTTGTGCACATGTACAATGCTCAGTGTGATTCCCTAAATCCCAAATCAGGTGAGGGAGAAGCTGCAGGGAGGCTGCTGCCATCACAAACCATCAGTCTGCATTTCCCCTTCTCTTACCTCGGGGTAGGTGTAACACTGTTGGGAGAACTGGAGCTGGAAGGATTTATCTTGTGTAAGTCAAGATCAGGGCAAATACTTGTTTAACCTGCCGGGAGTACTTGGGGCGAGCCTTGACTCAGTGCTGGGGGTGGAGTGGCGCAGTCTCTGCCTCCTTCACGCAGGGTGAAGGGAGAGTTCTGGGGTGTGCGGTGTGCCCTTCAGCTGCTCCCCCCTAAGTAATGCCAGCCTCTTCCTATGTTCAGAGCCCGTGCACAAAGGGTGAATTATTAAACTCGCACTCAAGATGCAGACATGCGTTTTGGGTGGTAGCAGGGAGCCTGAGGTCACTGTGTAACACCAATAGCTGAGCTGCTGAGGAAGCGCAGGTGCCAGATTCCTGCAGTGTGCTTTAACCAGTTTGGAACAGGCTTTATTCTTTCACAGCTTAATAAACTTCTGTTCTGCTTCACTGTATGGTGAAGTGTTTGTTTTAATAACTGCCCGCAGCTGCCTGGCACTGCTGTGGAGATGATGAAATGCAGAAACAGATTTGTAAAAGTAAATGTCAGAGTAAACTGTGCAGGGTTCTGCGTAGCCGTGGCTCTAGTTAAATGTTACAGTTATGTTGTTTAAAGGCTTTGCTTGTGTCTGACAACTGTTGAAGTAGGTTGTAATTCCTCTGTGGGCTGTGGGCTTTGCCCTTGAGCCTGCACATGGTTCTGTTGCCCTGGAAGGTGGTTTGCGGGACAAAGTTAAATGGTAGGTGCAATTACTGTGTCTTCCACTGACACATGCAGTATAAACTGGAAAGTCTCTCTGGAGGGCAGCCTGTGTGCCACAAGCACTGTTGTGTGCAGGAGGGAGGTTTGGGAGGATTTGGAAAGACAGCATGTTTGCTTGGGATTGGAGCCTGAGCTTTCCCTCTCGGAGGGCTGATGCTGTTTGTGTGTTTAAATTCAGGGTAGTTTCATCTGTGCTGTTACAGCTTTTTATTACCCAGCTCCTGCTTCAGTGATCCCTTTCTTGTATTTCCAAACAGTTGCAGAGGTTGTTAAAGAGCTGGAGAAGAATGAGAAGATTCGGGTTCAGCTGGAGTGTAACAAACCTGGTGAAAATGTAAGTGACTGGTCGTGGTTGTCCCAGAGGGTGGCCAGCAGAAACTGCAGAGTGGGCACTGCGTGTCTGCCTGTTGCTCTATTGTGGGAATTCCCAGGTTGCATATTAGAGCTCACATTTAGCATCCTGTAGTTTTCTCACACCACACGTTTGTCCCGGGCAGTCCTGGGTGCGCTGCTGAGCTTTATGCCCAGACTCTTTAAATAGGAGCAATTTTCGACTGCAATAAAAATTCTTGAGTAATGTTCTCCTTGGCAATACTGGAAGATTTTGACCCTCCATGGCAGTGTGGGGAATATTTTGCTTCCTAGAATTCTCCAGGATTTAGCTAGCAAATTCCATCCTTCCGTATCGGCAATAGCGCCTGTTCTTTTCCCATGGCATTTGATACTTTGGTGACTTTTGAAGCCTGTTTGTGGCACAGTGTGAGGAAATATTTTATGGCCCACATGTGCTGGGTGTTCATGGGCTGGCTTGGTCCTGGTGACTCGGTGGAAGCAGGGCAGGACACTCTGGGTGTGTTCTGTGAATGCGGATTCACGTGATGAGGTACTGAAAGCTGGGGGGAGAAAACAAACAGCTGCTTCTTCCAGTTTTAAGTCTCTAATTCCAAAGTCTGCATTTTTATCATGTTTTTATTTATGTTAAAAACATTTGTGTGATTTCTGTAGAGCCTGACCTTCACAAAGGACCAGTCAGAGAAAGAAATAGATGAGATCCATGCTGAATATAGTAAGTAACATGCAAATTTCACCTCAGTTTGCTTTTCAATTCACTTTCTTTTCCTTTGAGCTAAAACACACACTGATTGCCTCCAAAGGCATCTCTGTTTGTGCACTTTGTTCTTTTCTTAGTGTCCTGCCATGTTTGCTGGATGTGAAAGCAGCAGAGCAGGGTTCCTGAGCCCACCAGGGGACTGGCATTCCTGCTCCTGCTTTTATTTTTCTGGCCTGTTGTACACATTTGGAACAAAAATATATTAAATACTGTCTTAGTTCTTCTGACAGGTATTTGATTGAGTTTAGATTGCTAAAAGGGCATGGCTGCAAAACTAATCACTTGGAGATCTTGATAGTCTCAAGCAGATAAACTGAGAATTGAAAAGTAAAGAAAAATAGGAAAAAGGGGAAGATAAAATATTTTAATGGGAAGATATGGTTTTAAAGACAAATGATCAGGGAGACAAGTGGTAACTGGTGTCAGGTAAATATTTCTCATAAAATAATAAGGAAGAAATCATAAGCATAAAAAGAGACCTGTATGTTAAAATTCAAGAACAATTTGAGATTAAAGGACTCTTTATCAAATGCCGTTATTTCACTGTAAAACAGATGGACTTTAAAAAGCTTTATTACACAATGAAGCATATTTTTCCCTTTTATTTTACAGCATTTGCACCCCAGACCCTAATTCCCAGCTGAATGATTGAACTCTGGTGTAAATTCTGGATAAAACCCTCCAAATGTACTTTTGTTCTATTTTTCCTTTTGAAAAAACACACTGGGGCTGTGAACAGCCTTGGGGAAAGGCAGGACAAACTGGGAGAAAATGCTTTTTTTTCTGCTTCTTTGCACTTTCCCAGGCTCTTGGCAATTTGCACATTGCACTGTTGGCATTTTTTTGCTGGTTATGAAATAGCAATTAATACTTTGGCTTGATGAACCTGAGGATGGAGCTGGCTGGGAGCTCTGCCTGGCAACTGCAGCCACTGTGGTTTCCTTCTGCTCTGCAGGACTTGGGGACACCCTCAGCCCACTCTGCTTTTTTCATGGTCTCTATTTAAAGAGTTAAAAAATGGACAGGAAAGGAAGTACATCTGTGAAAAAAAAATTATTTGGTTGCCTTTTCTGCTTATAAATCTTTTAATTTGCCACGTTCTTTGGAGGTCTGCTGCTTTGTCTTGTGTTCTAGATATTTGTTGCTCTGTCTGGGGCTGGTTTACGTTGCTGCAGTTTGGTGGGATGTGCTTGGGGTGTCGTTTCAGCACCACAGTGATTTACAGCTCAGCTGAACAGTGCTTGTGTGCCAGCACATTTCTTTTCAAAAGCTTTGTAGTTCTGCCATGAGCCAGAACAACAAAAGATAGTAATGCTGGAAGAACTGAAGCACCAAAGGAATTCCTTAATGAGAGTGCAGCAACTCAGACACGACATCTGGGACAGAACTTGCTTTTTATTAACAGAACTTTTGGCCTTATGTGGTGTTTTCAGCTACTCAGGGAAAGGGAGTCAGTGTCAAATCTGTTTCCTTCTGTGGGGCAGAACTTGGTGTTGTTTTAGCATAGAATGCATCAAAGGATTTCTTCACTGATAGGGTGTTCAGACATTGCAATGGGCTCCTCAGGGAGGTGACACAATACTTAACAGTCCTTTCTGAGAAGAAATTCTTGCTGATGTCCAGCCGGAGGCTCCCCTGGCACAGTTTGAGGCTGTTCCCTCTCCTGTCCCTGTTGCTGGGAGCAGAGCGCGAGTCCCCCCAGCTCTCCCCTCCTGCCCGTGGGTTCCCTCCCTGCCTGGCCAGGCTTAGGTGACCCACAGCATCCTGCTGAGGACACCGGGTATTTTCCCAGCCTCTGAGGGAAGCATTTGAAGTGTCAAGGTCAAACAATTCTGTTGCTTTGGCTGAGCAGCAGAGGAGTGCTTGAAACGTACCAAGTGATTGAAAGTGTGGAGAGTATTTGCGTTATTAACTTAAAGGCTCAGAATCCCAGCAGTGTAATGGGCATGACACAGAGCATCAAGTGTTCATCTGTGCCAGTGCTCTGGATTGTGGGTAGCTCTAAAAAAGCAGACACAGATTTGGATCATTAATAGAACGTGGAACGGATCACAGTGCTGCGTTGGTTTTCTGCTGTAACAAAAATGCTTCTAATTCAGTTTTTTGTGTCCATTTCTGTTCATGTCCTTTCAGTGTTTGTGCCCTACCTTAGTCCTGTGGGGGTGGTCAGTGATGCTCTGTTACCTTTCAGGAAACAAACACAGAAGTGAATTCAAGTTCTTGGTGGATCAAGTAAATAAACGGTGGAAGAAAGTAGGTGAGAGGAAAGCAGAAAGTGCTCAAAACAAAGAGGAGGTCTCTGTCAAAGAGCTGCCAGCAGCCACAGGTCAGTGACATTTAGTATGGTCCCCTCTTGGACCACACTAAGAAGTGTGGGGTTCCTAAAGAAATGGTCTTTCATCTCTTCTTGTTCTTCTAGAACCTTTAAGGGGGAAAAAATCCCAACCAGCATAGAGATCAAACAGACCCTAAATGATTTACTACTGTTGATTTTAGTGTGGAGCATAAGCATGACCCATAATAAATATACTCGTTTGATTTCTGTGTGTGGATGTGCTTTATCTGGGGCACATTGCAGTTGTTGAGAAGGGGTGTCAGGTTCTGGTTCAGGTTTGCTGGAGGTGCTGAGGGTGGCCACATGATTTCCCTCTGGAAGGAGGGTGAAAGGTGAGTGCTGCTTGCTGCCTTTCAGCCTTCCAGCATCCTTACTGGGAGAGGGGGTGGCAAATGGGAACTGCAGAAGTGTTTGTGGGTTTGGATTCAGGAATTATTTGTCCTAAGACTGAAGCAATAAAATAAATAAAATAATAAGTGACAGTAAAGCCCAATAAAATCCTTGGGCTTGTTTTAGGCAGTTCATGCAGGATGTTGCTGTGTTCTGTGTTTATATCCTGGAGCACAGTGGGAAGTGCAGTGCATGGCTGCAGTTGCTCACTGGCTGGGAGGAAGGAGCAGCCTCCAGCCCGTTCCTTCTCCTTCCTCCCTCAGCACCAAACATCAGCCAGGTGTGCCCCAGGCCGGCTGCCTGCAGGATCCTTTGCTCTCCTCTGGGTTGTGCTTCCTGGCTGCTTTGGCAGGGAACATCTTTCTCTGGATGTGGGGCTTAGAAGAGCATTCCTCAGCCTAATAGAACTTGGGGATTTCTAATCTGTTTAAGAGACTGAGTTTTGGCAAGAACCCCGCTGGCCAACCTGGGATGTGCTGTTGTCTGTACACTTGGGAAAACACGGCAGTGTAGTGTGCCCCAGCTCTCACAAATCCCTGTGCTTTTGAGCTCCCTTCATCTGTGGCTCTCTCCAGAGCTGGCTCTTCCAGCAGAGCTCTGAAGAATGAAAAGAAATGAAGAAAACAGTATAATAGTATGAATTTATCCTTACTGTTTCCTGCAGACTCTGATGCTGTGCATAATCCATTCTGTGTGAAGGGTGAAAATTAAGGAAGCTCAAGGATAAAATATTTAAAAATCTTCTTCTTCTATAGCAGGAGCAGAGGCAATGTGTTATTGGATAGTGGGGTCACAGCCTTGATTTCCAGCTCTAGAAGGGAGGGATGGGCTGCTGTGGATTTGGGGGTTTGTCTCCTCTGTGTGCTGTTCTGTGTGTGCTGCCCTGCAGGCTCCGAGAAGAGCTGAAGTGAAACCACAGAGTTTTTCCACAAGAGTAATCAGGTAGAAAATAACTTGGAGCAGATGTATGACCCTGCACCATGTTCAGAATGTGGCAGCACCTTGTTTGGCTCTGGCAAACCTGCACAACTTCCATTACACTTCATCCCAAGAGCTTCCAAGAATCCTTGGAATTTCAGTTTTGAGTTTTATGCAAAACATCTGCACTCGGATGACTGTTTGTAAACAACTGAAAAAGCAGAAAGGTGATTTACAGGGAAAGGACAGATGCCTGTTTCCTCAGGGTTCCTTGTTAACAGCAATTGCCTTTTAATTAAACTGGAAATTACAGCATGGCAAAGGGAGAAGCCAGTAATGGCTTGATGGTAACAGCTGGTAGAGCCAAGGCTTTGTCTGCATTCCTTACCCACTTCCCTTGGGTTCTCATGGAAGTGGTGGAATTGTACAGAATTAAAACAAATCTTTGGTTTGGTTGGGGTTTTGTTGGTTTGTTCATTTATTTTAATTTCCCCCTCCATCTCTCCCATTGCCCTCTCCTGTACTTTTGGTTGATGTAATTTAAACCTTACTCTGTTTGTGGTGACATTTTAATCATCTATTCCTGATTTACATCATCTTGCTTTTCATCTTTAAGCTTAAAATCTGTTTCCCAATGTTTATAATTTTTAAACATCGGGCTATGCTTTGCCTAAGGGGAAGTGCCATAAGGATTTGATATATATTGGTGCTAAATAATTTGATTTGGTAAATATTAACTGTGCTGGGCTGCATTATTGCACAAGCCTTTGCTATTTTTACCCTGCTAATTTCAGACTTGTGTTTCATTAGTTGGACACCCGAGTCACTGGGATCTGCTGGTTGTTTTCAGCAGACAAAAATATGCCCCTGATATTTAATTATGCCTGTTAGCAGGAGAAAAAGCTGAATCCAAAGATTGTGAAGCCCCTCCACACTCTAATTAAAGTTCTGCTTGGCCATTTCTGTCCAAACCATTGCTGGAGGGGCAGAAAAGTCGGAGTGCTTTGAGCAGGAACGTGGTTTGGGCCCTGAGATGGAGCCAGGATGTGTCTGTGCCTGTCAGCATCAGTTACCAGTGAGATGGGTCTGGGAGGGCTTCGTGGCCTGAGGAATTGTTTAGTTAAGTAACTCACTTGCAAATATTTGTGGGTATGGCATAAGGGCAGTCTGTCTTTTCATGCCAGAGTTTTTAACCTAGATCTGTTTGCTCTTTGGAGGAGCAGAAGGTGTCTTTTCAGAGAACTTTCATCTTTTCTTTGAATGAAACACTTGACACAAAACCAGCAGAATGGCTTTTAATTTTTGTCTGTTGTGTTGTCTAGAAATTATTTTTCCTGTTGAAATGGAAGTGTCAGTGCATTGACCTTGTCTTAGCTGCGTAAGGAAGTAAATAACAACTGAAAATAAGCCTTTTGACTTGATCTGTAAAACTTAAAGCTCAAGCTGTCTGATCCAGGGAAGGGAATAGGTGGTACAAGCAGCCAACAGTGCTCGTTAAATGCTTGCTAATTTCTGAATAAAGTTCCATCTTCTGAAATGTGTAACACATCCTCACCCTTTCTTTCTCTCCTTGTGTTTGAAACTCAACAGTGAAACATTTCTGGTTCTCAGGGAGTTGTTGGTTGGTTTCTTTTTTTAAGTATTCACAAAAAGAAACTCAACCTTTGAAACTGTCAAAGTTTTGGAAAACAAGTACGTGGGAATGAGATGCTGGTTTTTAAATGTTTATAATTTTTTTTTTTTCTTAAAAGTCTATCTCTAGGCTGCAGAATCCTAAACAGTAGTCTTTTGCATTATCTTTCTTTCTAATCTGTCTTTCCTCTTGGTAGAACCTGGAGAGGAGCATCACACAGCTGTTGTCCCTGGAAAAGGCCAAGCCCTCCAATCAGAAATTCCTGATGGCCAAAGAAGTGAATCCCATTGCTTGAAGGAATGGCAGAGATCAGCCTCTCCTGAATTCTCACTGTCATCTGGTTCAACCAGCAGGTTAGTGAGGGCTCCCTGCCTGGTGTGTCCAGCATGGGAGCCAGAAGGGAAACGCTGTGGCAGTGACATGGAGCAGTGCAGGCACCAGGTGCTGAGCTGTGCTCACGGGTTCCTTCTCCACCGCCTTCCTGGGTGCTCAGTAGCTTGGGCGAAGGAGGTAAAATACGTGTAGAATTCACTTAATAGTCTGTAATGCTAGTGTTTTGTGGCCCGACAGGAGGGAGCTTCCTTCATTACCGGGCAGCACTTCAGCGGAGCTTTCACTGCGTTACTGCTGCTGTGCTCATCTAGGTGTGCCCATTTGTGCTAGTGTAAATGTTCCTTTTGATACAGAAACCGGGACTGGAATGTCTGGGGAACCAGGAGTATGTTTGGTGGGTCCCTTCCACTGCTTCACCTTCCCATCTGCTGGAAGTTTTATTTAGAGAGGTCCCAAAATTGATATGGCTCCAGTCTTTTAGGTAGTATAGCTGCACCTGTGGCCCCAGTTTCTGGAACAAAGGTGAAAAAGTCACTGAAAACAAATACAGAATATTGGGTTTTGCGATACGTCTGAAAGCAAGAGAGCCTATCTTGCTGGAAACAGAAATGAGAGGAGAATGCAGGTCTGCATTACCAGGAATAAAAGGGTTCCCTGTGCTTTTAGAAGGGGGAGATAATTAGAGGAAGGAGCTGAAGGTCACCAGCTGAGCTAGGAGCGACATTTCTTGATTTCCCAAGTACCTGCCTCCTCCTCCTTGTTCTGCAAACACGAAGAGTAGTGATTGGCTTCATTGTTGGTTATTAACAGAGTGATCTAATTGAAATATTTTCACAGAAACCAATTTTCCTAAAGTCATTTTGGTTCACAAAGAGCTTCTAAAAGTCATTATGAGAGTTCCCTTTCACAGAGGGAAATGCTGAACTGTGAGTGAAAGCCTGGGGGAGACTTTGGAACGGGGAGATCAGCTCAGGGGATTAGAGAGCATCAAACAGTAAATGTCTTTGTTTTACAGGATCAAACCTTGCTGCCTGTTTCCATTTCCTTGAATAAGTGGGAGCATACAGTAAATATTTGTCAGTAAGCAGCAATATGCTGGCTGGCAGAGCACTTGGGGAGGCAGGAAAGGGTTGTTGTTGCCCTTTCAGAATATCACTGCATTTCTCTTTGGCTTCAGAGCTGCTTATAGACTGATAAAGCCCTTCCTGTCCTCTGGCCTTTCCCCTCTGTGCTATCTGTGTCTTTCTGCCTGAACGGGTACTGTAAAATTGACAAAGGCAGCAAATCAGTTTATTTGCTGTTCAGTGTGTATCAAGCCTTTAAGGTGAGCACTGGACTAGATGTATCTCAGTTTCTCAGGCTGTAAATGATGATGACAGTTTTTCCTTTCCTGTGATGGGGGAACTGTTCTCCTGCTCATTTCTTGGTCCCTCCCAGGGCTCTGGATTCCCACAGAACTCTCTCATTGTCACAGCCCATGTTGGAGTGTCTCATTTCAGGTGTGCTGTTGGAGCACGTTCCCCACTCTGGGGGACACGCTGACCTGCAGAGGTTGGGTGACCCTCAGGTCTGACTGCCCAGGGCAGGGGCAGCTGGGGGAGCCCAGGGAGCCTTGGGCCATCACGGCCTGCAGCTTCTCCTCCTCTGCAGCCAGCCCCAGCGTTTGGACTGCACAGAGAGATGAGAGCAGCAGCAGCAATGCTGTGCAGCTCAGCTGAAGTGACAGATGCTGCCTGGTGATGATGGAGGGCCCCTCTTGTCTGACCACAGTGTTCCTCATGCTAACCTGTACCTGGCTAAAGAGCACTTGAGAGTGTTTTCCTGTCTTTTCTGGGAAATAAAGAAAGGTTGCAGGGAGTCTCCCCCTTTCCAAATGCTGAGGTAGAGGAGCACTTACTGAAAAGAGTCAAAAGTGCTCTTTGTCTGGACTGTTGGTGCTCCTGGTAGCTGCTCTGAAGGGGCAGGAGGGCTGCTGTGCTCAGGGCAGTGCCCAGGTCCTGGCTGGGCCCTTGGAGGCCTCTGGGGTCCTGCTGTGCCCCTGCAGCAGCTTTGGACTGTGCAGTTCCATCCAGGACTGCAGCTCTTCCTCCCAGCACGCCGCTCCCACCGGGCTCTGTGGCCAGAGGGGCCCTGGGTATGGCAGCACTGGCAGGGGCTCTGAACAAGCAGGTGTAGTCATTCAAACTGCATGAAAGGAGGACATATTTTATCACTGTGTGGTTACCATGGGGCTGGGATTTTGTTAATTGTAGTGAAATAAATCCAGCGCAAATCAAACAAGAATGATTTAGATGTTGATAGTTTTAGTAGCATTGTGCTATTGTATCAAGTAATGGATTTCTGAGGCTTGTGTCTTTCTGATAGCAAGAGGGTATCCTTTGCCAAGAGTAAATGTTTTTCGCATTGAAATGTCAAAACTGGAAATATATCTGGAACTCCAAATCTGCATGCTGTGTTCCTGTGAGGAGGGGCACTGCTAAATGGAGGGCTGTTGTTTTGATGAATTAAAGCAAAATGTTGAATAGCATATAGAATATAACAGAACAATCTGCAAGTCAGAGTTGAAATGTTAGTTCTGCAAAAGGATGGTGCAAAGAAATCAGTGAGTCTTCTGTTTTCTCCTTCATAAAGTTTGTCCCTTTTCAGTCTCATGTCAATACATGCTAAAGGAGTAGTTGGTCAAGATTAGAAATTCATCCATTGTACCCTAATCACTGATGAACTGATATTATTCAAAGGTCCATGCTAAAACTGAGAAAAGGAGAGTTTTACTTCTGCTGGAGAAAAGAGCCAGGCCAGGCGTGGAGGTTGTAGCAGTGCCCCGAACATGCTTGTGCTCTAGAGAGATGGATGATCCCACCAAGAGAGCAAACTGTGTGTTACAGATAAGCACCAAAACACAGCCATGCCTTTGAAAGGGTAATTTTTCAAAGCTCTGAAGTCACAGTTGCACAAGGCTTTCACAGGACTGCAGTGCTCCATATGAATAGTCCTGTGGTATTCTTTGACTTTCTGGGGCTGAAGCCAAATTTTACACAACTACTTAAACAATTGGAAAATTAGGAGAGAAATTAGGAGGAACAATGATAAGCCAGTTAATGAGCTATGTAAAGGAAATATTCCATTATAAGTATTTTGTACAATGGGGATAATATGCAGTTTTTAAAGCAAATTATTTTTTCTTAAAACTGTGTTCAACACAAGTGTTGGTTCCTGGGGCCTAGACTAAGACTTGAACAGCAGACAAAACCCAACACTGGCATGGCCTGAGATGCTGAAACATAGTCAGAATTTTGAAATCCTGGTGGGAAAGTGCTTTATCCACAGCCAGTGTAAATCCCTGTGCTGTTGGAATACCCAGAGTGACTGCAGTGTCTGCTGGGAGGGGTTCGTGCCCAAGGAAGGGGCCTGATTTGCAGTATTTGGGGCTTTTTGGCAGTGAGTTTAGGAGCCACTGCCCAGGATCCAAGATCTGGATTTAGCAGTTCTCTTATCCTTGGATTTATGTGCTTTACATAATATGGGCTTTAGTCCATCAGCAGAAGAAGAGGTAGGAACAGGAGTGCACTGGATGGCAGCAGCCCTCTGAAATGAGTGACATGGGTTTGGAAAGCTGGCAGGATGGAGTGTTGGAAATGCTGTGTGAGCCCTTCCTGGGCAGCTGCCTCAGTCTGAGATTGAAGGCAGTGCTATCCTCTGCCCTGGCCATCTCTGTCAGATGAGAGAAGTGTATGAAAATGTGTTGGTCAGTGCAATAATTGCCTTTTTTAGTTCTTCAGGACTTTTTACTTAATAAATCTTGCGCTGCTTTGGCTCCGAGATGATGTATGTCACAGTGTTAGACAGGAGTGTTTGATCTGTGAATTTTGGCCTCAAATATGGGTTCATTGTGAAAGGATGATGATACTTTTCTGCTATGCTGTTGATTCATACTTTTCTTCCCCAAACTTTGAGCTGTAACAAATGGCAGAAGCTGTGAGGCGTGGTGGCGAGAGTCCCTTGTCAGATAGGGCCAGCTGGTGGCCTCAGATGTGCGTGGTGGAAGCTCTTACGTACAGCCTGTGTCCAGGAGGACATCAGTCCCTGGTCAGGAGCCGTGGGCTGTGGCCATCCCTGAGCCCTGGAAACAGGAGTCACGGTAGGGAGTGCTCTTGGTGCTTCAGCCACATCTCACTGCTGCCAGACTCCTGAGGGAAGCAGTTCAGGTAGATGCAGCAGCTCTTTCCCTTTTCCCAAGCCTCAAATGTGTGTTCTTGGGCTGCAGAGGGGGCTGTGGAGAGCTGAGGAAACCTGGGAAGAGTCAAGGAGAACAGCAACACCGTGGAACCTGTGTAGGGTTTGGTACAGACCAGAGCCCTCCACGGGGGCCTGGGCAAAGCCGAGGCTGGCAGACCTCTCCGGAGACAGAGGATGAAGCCGTGGGCACGTGGTCTGAAGAGGAGGTTCTGGAAAGCCAGGGAAGATGTTGTGCTGCACAGCTCATCTGGGACACGGCACGGTGCCTGGGCTGCTCCAGCAGCTACAGGGAACAAAGCCCTGAAGTCACAGTTGCTCAAGGAACTACAGGGAACAAAGGGCAGGCAGGATTGCAAGAGGGAGAAAGCTGCTTTCACTCCTGGGGGCTGGGCATTCACCTCCAAGTGACTCTGGTAAAACGAGATGGGCTGGAGCTCATTGCTTGTGCCAGCACCGAGGGAAAACATGCCCAGAGCCTGGTCTACAACACGCGGCGGGACGGACGGATGGATGGATGGATGGGAGGATGCTGGCTGCTCACACGCGCCGAGGAGGAACTTAATCTGCCCTAAAATAAACCAATTCAAAGAGCCGTTTGCTCCTCTCAGCTCTAGAACAAGACATGTCATTCACACTTACATCAGCTTTTTTCTCTCTAGTTTAGGGTGGTGTGTTTATCTTAAGTGGAAAAGCGGGGGGTGGTGGAAGTCAAACCCAACTGATGGTCAAGGAAGGAAGAGCTGACTCTTGGTTGACTGTCTGTAAGGGATCAGGGAAACCAATCCTGCAGGAATGGACTTGGGGAATTGTGTGAGTCACTGGAGCTGCATTTTTCCCAACATGGAGGCATAAATAAGTGCAGATCACCCTGCCGCAGGATGCTGACTGCATCTTGAGCAGTTCAGGTGAAGAACTTTAATCATTTTGCTGTAAAAATTGACTCATCTGGAAATGATCTGTGAAATTGTGGAAGACATTAGTGACCTTTAGTTAAGAAAAGGACAGAAAACCTGTTGTGGGAATTTGTCTTGAATTTGGAGTCTGAATAAAGTATGAAGGGGTGTTTGGCTGTGCCTGGATGCAATGTAGGTAGATACCTCTGGGGCATTGGAAAGGCAGAAAACGTCGGAGAAATGAACAAAACAAAAATTCTAAATGCTGTGATCTCTTTGGCCTCTGTGGGATAAAATTTATAGAAAAAAACCCTTCAGAATGAGGTAGCTGTTGCTCTTATTTAATTAATAATCTTCAGTTTAAGGGCTAATCATTTGATGCTAGGAAGAGGGAGGAGTTTTCTTCAGGGAAAGAAAAAGTTAATTTAAAATGCAAATTCAGTTGGTGGTCAAAGTTGCTTTTGTTTAGTTTACAGTGGTTTTTCGATAATTGTTTTTCAACCGTGGCATATTTAAGGATTTTTTTTTTTTTTTAAATTTTCAAAGACTTTTGTCCCCTGGCATGTGTCAGAAAGGTGTACAATGACCTCAGCTCCAAATGCAGCCTTGCTCAGGCTTTGTAAGTGAAATGGATGTCTGGGAGAGCCGGGATGCAGGGAGCTGCTCCGGTGAGGGGCTGGCATGGAGCTGCTGCAAGAGATCCTGAAATGCAGGGCTTGCAGCTCCAGCTGGGGGTTCAGAGCCCCGCTTTGTGCAGCTTCTGCAGCTCCTCGGTGTCTCACTGCAATCAGGGCGTGGGAGTTAATTGGCTTCTCTGGGGACCGATGGCTCTGGCGTCAGGGGCCCGTTCGCAGCTCCATGTGCAGGCCAAAGGTGGAACTCACTCCAGGACGTTTTGTACTTGGTTTTAAAAAAGTTTGGTAGGCCTAGACCATGGATTCCACATGTGAATTCTGACCGTGCGTTTCTGGTTTGAGCCCTGGCCAGAGTTTTGCAGTTTTATTGTTTTGCGGCGACAAACGCGGCGGGTGATAAATGCTGCAGTTTTCAAGGCAGGGAAGTACATCATGTTCAGGCCTCAAACCTGTTCTTTTTTCTATTTTAGGGGACTAAAAGCACACAAATAGCCCTGTGTCCTCCCCAGTTCTTTTTTAAAATGCAGCTGGAACATGAGAGTGAGGTTTGGAAATATGATAACTCATTCCCTGGGCATCCACTCGTGCACCGAAAATGAGCTTTTGATGGGCTTCTAATTCTGAGAGTAAAAACAATGTTGACTTTCAAAAGTTTTCCCCATTTTTGGTATCTTTTTCCTTTTTATCTGTGTGACTGAATGTGCATGTGTTGGAGGTTACTCTAACCTGGTGTTGTTTGTCCAGCCAAATTCCTGTTGGTTCTGTAGTTATCTCCACAGTAACAGCTGAGGACTCTCACTTCACATGGGAAACAAAACGGCAAAGGGTGAGAAAAAATCCTGCTGTCTTACAGAAATTTTATGTCACACTGATTTATTTAAGAGAGACTTTAAAAAAAGAAGGTACACCCAAAACATCTTACAGATCCTCTCCAGAGAAATGTCCTGGTGCCTGGGAATACAGAGATGGTGCAGTTACCGCCTAACAAATGTAAACATAGAATTGTCTCATGTGTTAAAAAATGATAATGAGACCCCAGGGATAACTAAAAATGACGTGAGAGATGGAAGTTTGTGGACTGTGCTGTAGGTTGATGTTATTTCTCACTGCTGTTGCTGCTGCAGGGGTTGGTCTCATCCAGGGGTTCTGCTGCCATTGCTGAATGGAGCCCTGCAATGCTGAAATCATTTCCATCCTTTTTATTTTCCCCTTCAGCACCAGTTCGGACATTCTGGCAGATGGGGAAGGGTCTGTGTGTTCAGCATCCTCTGACAGGTGAGTAGAGCTGGTTCTTGGGATGGGTTTAGGTCTGTTGTTTGCAGTTGGTGGAATCCTGGAGAAGCAAATGCCTCAGGAAAGTCAGGATCGTGGAGAATCCCCACAGTTCTGGGAAGCACAGTTAGGTCGGTGAATGTGGGTCCTTGAAAAACGATACCTGGCTCCTCCAAGAATCCCCAGATGCCCAGTTGAATATCTTTATTCTAAGGGATATATAAATATATATTTTAATTTTTAAAAAAAGAGGAAACTGCTTTTTTATGGAAAATTAAATCTGACCTTCCATTACATTTAAGAATTCCATTGTTGACAGAGCTGTAGGTAAGGCTGACAAGTTGAATATGCTGGAATTGAGCATCAGTTTTGATTTACTTCTGTCTGAAATTGGAAGAACGCTTCCTGGTTGTTAAAATCTCAATGTCTGCAAGTATCTGAACCATGTTTCTGTTTCCCCTGTGAAAACCCGTGTGAAGGGAGTGGGCAGAGCTGGAGAGGGCCGTGGGTCGCTGGGGTCCCTCGGCTCGGCGCTCTGGGGTGTGTGTTCAGTCCCAGCACCAAAGTCCCAGCTGGATCTCACTGCTGGGATCCACACAGACCTCCCTGGTGTGGCTCAGGGTCTCAGGGATGCAGGACATCCATTTCCATCGTGGAGCAGCTCTGGAACACAACTTGTTCCTGCTGGGATCTTCAGCGTCTATCTGGTGGTGGTCAGCAGATGTGGACTTGAGCATCTCGGAGTTTTCCATTGTTTTTTTCAGCTGTGAATTCCCAGTTTAAGATAAATGGATAGTCCCTGCGGGATGGATTCAGCCTAGCAGATGGTATAAAACAGAGTGCACTTAAAAGGGATGTTTAATTAGCAAAAGCTGTTGACAGATTAGTGGCATCTTTCATGTCAACACTATGTGGAATCTTAAGCTCCAAGGCTGAATGATGGAAATCAGCTGCTTCATTTACATACAGCTAGTTTAAGAATTTTTTCTTTAAAATTAACTGTGACTAAAAATAAAACAGTTATTGAGTTTTCTGTGGAAAATACTTTGTCCATAAATGAGGAGAGTGCCTGGCAGGGCTGCAGGCCCCGAGCACTCCTTTGGGGGTAACACTGACTGACCTCTTGTCCTGCTTCCAGGCGGCTGTGCCCCAAACTGCCTTTTCGATGGAACATCCTTACGGTTTTGTCAGTGCCAGGGGATGTCCCCAGTTATGGACAAGGAATCTGGGGGGTTGCTGCTGTTCTTTGGGTTCCAAACTGCTCTCTGGGGACAGAAGGAGAGGCATTGTGGTGACCCTGTTCCTGCAGGCTCAGGAGCTGTGGGATGATTTATGGTGCTGTCACTTTCTTCAAATAAGAAGACAGAGAAATATTTCTCTCCCCATCCTTGGAAGTGCCCACGGCCAGGTTGGACAGGGTTTGGAGCAACCTGGGATAGTGGAAGGTGTCCCTGCCCATGGCAGGGGTGGAATGAAGTGATCTTTAAGGTCCCTTCCAACCCAAACCATGGCAGGATTCCCCATCACCTGTGACACAGCATCTGTGTGGTGCTCCCAGTGCTTGTGTGCTGTGTTGAGGGCACTTGCAAACCCTATGCCCCTTTTCTGTTTCTCCCCCAGCAGCAGCTCCGTGGCCCTGGCAGGGAGCAGGAGGAAGCTGCGTCGGCTGCGACTCCCCGAGAACGATGGCGTGGTGCCCCAGGGCAAGCGCAAGAGGAGCTAGAGCTGCAGGAATGCCCGAGCTGGGAAACACCTCCTGGCTTTTTCCCATTCCCAGAGCACCTGGGTACTGAGTAAAATGCTGTAATTTCACATCACTGCCATTCCAGCTGCCTTAATGCCCCGGCTGGTGGGTTTGCCCATTGATGGTTGAGGCTGGGCACGGAGTGCCAGAGCCCTGTGGGAGCCTGACCTGGCCCCTGTGCCTGAGTTCCCTTGCAGCACCTGGTCTGTGTGCTGCCACTGCTCCTGCTGCATCCTGTGGAAGCCTCTCCTGCCCTCCTGGAAGCAGCTGCAGGACGGTGTTTTGTTTGGGGGCGGGCAGGTACTGTGCCCCAGTTCCCTGGCACAGCCAGGGGAGGGAGGGACTGAGCAATGTGGGGAGATGCTGTCCTACATTAACAGGCTTTTTTATATATGTCTGGGTAAACTTACTCAGTATTATGTGTCATTATTTTAGTTTGAAGTCCTGAAACTGGAAAGAAGTCGGAAGGTTGTTGGACACGAAGTATTGTAGCTTTCAAGTAGATAGTTACATTGAAAAGTCTGATTTTCCTTAGGAGGTGTGGAATTACGTGGTGTAATAAAGCAGTGCAAGAAAATGAAGCAAATGCAAGAAACCTGAACGTTAAGGAAGGCTTTGAAAAATAAAGCTCGAAAGCAAAATACAAAAAGTACTTCAGGTGCTTTTGCTGAACCCTGAAGTTTTGGTCAGAGCCTGTAGTGGGAGCTTGGCAAGGAGGGCACAAAATCTGGGTAAGATTGAGGGTTGTTGTGTCTTGGCTTCGGGCTGTAGCTGGGATTCAGAAATAATCCTCCTCAGGCCATGGTTCCCAGGAATATTTGTGTTTGGAACAGGCTGAGCCGTGGCAGATATAAACTATCATGAGTGCATGGGGTAGAGAGATGCAGAGGCAAAGCAGGAATTTGATTGGATTTGGTTCTTTTTTACTAAACCAAACCTTTTGGGAGACAATAATTATTGATGTCTGCTTTAGGGCTGCCTTTTTGTCACAGAAGCTCACATCAGGCATTGGAATTGGTTGCATTTGGCCAGTGAATGGTAATGTTGTAAATCAGTATCATAAAGGGCTTTCTCCAGGCACTTGCAAAGCAGCTGCTGTTGTGAGGGAGGGCACTGGTGTGGGGACTCCATGGCTGCTGTGGCTGCAGGTACTGACATTTCCATTGGAAATGAGCTGAAGAGCCACGCTGCCACGGGAACTGGCAATTCCATGGGGCAGGAGAGGGGAGAGAGCAGCTGACACTTTAAATACGGCGTGAATTAGACTGGTTTGTTGACAACCTGTCAAGATTAATTTTTTTTATATCACTTATTGTCATCACCATTTAAAGTCCAAACTGGTGACCTCTGTCTGAGATGGAGCTTTTTCCTTCCTCTGGTATGGGGCTATGGGTTGGTGCCAGGGGAGGTGGCACTTGTGGAGCTGACAAAAGTGAGTGGGCTCGGACACGCTGGCCGAGGCGCAGGGGGAGGCTGCATGCAGCAGACACACTGGGCAATGGGGAGGCTTAGGCAGAAATGTGGATTTGGTGTGATGCCTCATTCCCACCCTGACGGAGTGGGTGCCTGGGCAGGATCCAGTCTCTCCTGCCACACCCAGGGCCAGCTCCGGCCCCAGGCGAGTGCCAGGGTGCTGCCAGCTCCAGCCTTTGCCAGGAGTGGCTGCTGCTCCCCCGGGTGCCATCAATAATGCTCGCTGCACATACCACCAAGATTCACAGGAACTGCGTAACGTGAGGGAAAAAACAACAGAGAAGGAAACACAGTGTCCTCCCCACACTGTCCTGCCCCTGCTCCCCTGGGCAGCTCTGCTCCTCCGTCACTGAGTCAAGGGGCAAGTGGGAGCAGTCGGGGACCTGTGAGCAGCCAGGCTGGGGGCACAGGGCAGGGCCAGAGGGGCCGAGGCAGTGCTGAGAGGGGTGAGGCGCAGGGTCCTGCTGGGGCTGAGCGTGGCCCCTGGCCCCATCGAGGGGGGAAAACCCCACCACTGTGTTCTTTGGGTGAGCAATCGTGAAGTTACTGCATCCTCCTGACACCTTTTCAGCGGGTTGATTGTTTGGCACATCACCTGCTGGTTTGGCAGTGCAGGGCTGTGAGTCCCAGGGACCCTCTGTCTCACCCTGCTGCCCGGGATGGGGTCCTGGGGACCCTCCATCCCACCCTGCTGTGGGTCCAGCCTCTCTGCAGCAGTTCCCAGAGTGGATCCGAGGCAGATTCCCGATGACTGCGGCTCCCTGGAGAATTGGGAGTGGGGCAGAAGCTCCCAGGGGGACTGATACTGGCAGCCAGGGTGGTGCAGGGCTGGGCTGCCCCTGGAAAGCTTTGGGAAGGGCTGCTTTGGGCAGGGAATCCATTCAGGAGGAAATTAATTTAGTCATGGGGCAATCCCTCAGGCTGGGGCAGGGCAAAAGTGGAAACAAAATAATCAAAAGCAAAAATGTCCTGTTCCCCCAGACCGGCAGCGGAGCCGTGAGAAAGGCAGCGATCCTGGGAATGGGGGAGAAGCAGGAGCAGAGTCACCCTGCCCGGCGTGGGCCTCCCTGCTGGCTCCCACACGTGCCCTCTGCAGTGGGCAGCTGGGGCTTAACCAGCAGTTTGGCTGAGGGGGCATCGCCTGGATGCCGATGTTGGGGAGTTTGTTGGGTTGTTTTTGCCAGGCAGGAATGCTCTGAAGGCAAAGGGAGTTTGCCCAGCCCGTGGTACCTGTTTGTGCTGCTCTGTTTGCAGCCGTTCCCTCGCGGTTGCAGAGGGAGCTGGCACACAGCTGGCACACGCTGAGCTGGCACACAGCTGGCACACGCTGAGCTGGCACTGTCACCGTGCTCTGCCTGGGCTGCAGAGGTTCCCTGGCAGCCAGGGCCGGGCAGTGCCTGCCCAGGACACGGCGGGCGGGCTCAGCACCCCTGGATGGACACGCAGGTGTCCGGGTCTCTCAGGCCACGTCTCCAAGGGTGCTGTGTTTGCTGGCAGGAGTTAAAAATAAAAAATCTTTTGGTTGAAAGAGGGTCTGTTTCGGTAGAGAGCAGCTCTTCTGGAATTGGAACACCTCACACAAGCAGAAGAATTGAAGATGAATCACTTACCTGCTGGGCAAGCCCAACACCAGGATCTGCTGCCCAGAGGAAAGAATAATCATGGTTTTGTCCCATCTGGCATCGGAGGAGCCAGAGAGCCTGAATTCAAAAGGATTTGGACTAATTGGTGAGTTGGGTCTGAAACAGCTACCTGGAATTAAATAAAGAAGAGGATAAATTACCAGCTTCAGGAAGGAAAAAGTAAACACATTACTGCAAATGGGAAGTAATTAGTGAGGCAGAGAAGTTTGTATAAACCTAGCTGGACTTCATTTTTATAGAGAAAGCTCACTGCTCTGGTTAATCGTTTGGCCCCACAGAGGCATTCCTGGAGCCTGGACTGGGGGTTTCATTGCAGGTACTCTGTGGGAGAGAAATGGGGGCTGTGTGGAAGCCCCCTCAGCTGTGTGGGCATTCCCAGACACTTCTGCTTAGATACTCACACATATATACTGAATTATCCCGAGGACTGCAGCCTCCTTCGTATCACCCGGCTAACTGTAGAATTTGCATATGAATCTATTTAAACAGACTGGTTTTGTTCTGGCTCTTCTATCTTTACCTAACAAAATCTCAGACAGATTGTGCTATTTATATTTTGTTCAAATAGAAAAGTGCCTCACTTTACTGGACAGAAGCATCAGTGTGTTGCAGGCAGTGCTGTGCCCGGCATTAACTGGGGGATCCATACCTCTGACTGTGGAAAGGTTTAGTTGATATCCCAGATCCCAGGAGGTGATGTTCAATTTGTCTCTTGGGTGTGCAGGTCCCGTAACACCTGGCACTGCTGCAGGTGTGAATCCCAGTGCCACGGGTACAGCCCCAGGGCTCTGGGTCTCTGCTTTGCTTTTCATTCCTTGATGGTGAGTGCGAGTTCAGGGCACTGCAATGAACAGTTTGACGTTACACACAAATGTAGTAATGCCCCCCAAAAGTGGTAAAATTAATTGTACCATCTCCCAACAGCTTGAACCTGAAGCCTCCTTGTTAAAAACCACATGGATACATATTTCAACTTTATTATCCCAACTCGTTACTCCCAGGGTCTGGGCAGGCTCCATTGGTTTTATGGGCTTTGAGGCCATAAGGGGATGAAGCAAGGAACACTTGAGCACAAACAGTGTCCTTGGGAGCCCTGGCAGGCCTGGCTCCTCGGGGAGGTGCATGGGGAGAGCCTCAGCCTTTTCTGGGCTGGGATGTGCAGGGCAGGGTGGCTGTGTGCGCTGGGCAGGTGGGAACGGGGCAATTCCCTGCAGAGACCACAGACCTCAGCCCTGTGAGGCTCTGCCCCCGCCTGAGTGGGGCTGGCTGAATGACAGCAGCAGCCTGGCTGACAGGATCAGCAGGATCCATAGCCTGCTCTAGGCTAACTGGGTTTGAGCTGCTTGATTTGATCAGAGCACTGCTGCTGTATCCCAGGGCTCACCCCGGGGCAGGAGGTGGCATCCCAGTGTGCTCTGGGATGTGTCTGCAGAGGCTCGGGGTTCCATGTGGAGTGCCAGTGATGGTGGGGATGGAAATGTGTGCTGGCTCAGTGCCAGGAAATTCAGGCTCTTTTCCCAGGATTTAGCTCCCAAAGCTGGGTGAGCCTGACTCGGGCTCCAGTGCTGGGGTGGGCTGGAGGCCATGGGAGCAGAGGCTGATGGATTTCAGTGGATTGGGGATTTGAAGGAAATGGTTTGAATCCCATAAACCTTTCAGGGACATGATGTAAGAGGTTCTCTAACACTGAGTAAGTTTAGTGTGTTCCCAGATAAACCAGAGGAGAAGAAATGATCTTGATACGTGCATGAACTTGTGTAAATTCTCTTTCTGCTGTGAATGCTTTATAGAACTCAAGACTGCAGCATCCAAGCTGATCCTCCCTTTTCCGTTTGTCTGCGTACACAAGAGTCAGCTTCTCTGGCTCCTCCGCTCATCTCTGAGGTGTTCCTAGATTTACCAAAGTTAGGCTTCCTGCAGGCTGAGTGCAAGAGGTGAGCACTAGGAAAAAAGTTCTAGGATGAAGAGGAATTCCCGTGCAAGAGCAGCCAGGTACCATATCCTGGCCCTCCAGCCTGCTGTGGATGCAGCCACGCACGAGTTCATGGACAGCTGCAGCTCTGCAAGGCTGTGGCCTGGGCTTGACAGTTTGCCAGACCTTTTCTGTCCTGGGGACCATAAAGTTGTGATTCCAGATAGCTATTGGAAAAACAGCTATTTCAGATCCAGCAGTAAACCAAAATGCAATTAAATTTAGCTTTATTTAGTGTTTGTGCTTTTGATTATCCCAAAGCATGTATTTTTAAAATAAAAATGTTTCCAGCTCTATGGCATCCCTGAACATTTAAAGCTGGAAGAAGTAGGGAATGACTCAGAAAACCCTTTGATTCTCACAGGCTTCTTTGCTTCAAAATCACGTGTGTTTGGGTTTTAGTTGTGGAGCAGCTGCAGCTTTGCCTGAATAAGGACTGGGGGGCCACGAGCATGTCTGGCTGTTGGGGGCCAATGCCCAGCCCTGCTGGGATCACCTGGGAAGGGCACCGGGAGCTGGATGTTACCCTGAGCCCCCCCACTCCCCAAATTCCCAGCCCCAGGCGTGTGATATCCTCGCAGAGCTGCTCCTGCACTCCAGAGCGTGTCAGAGGCTGTGGCCCTGGGAGCAGTGTGGCACTGGCGTGGGGACAAACAGGGTCAATCCTGGCACAGCTCTTCCCCAGCTGAGCACTCCTTGCTGATACCAAACGCACTCCAGAGCTGCGCGCCAGTCCTGGAGGAGCTCAGCTGCCACGTGTAGGGGCTGCACGAGGGGCCCTGGGCCCTTCTCCAGTCCTTCAGATCTGTTCTGGAAGGGAGCTGGGCTCTCTGCAGCTGGGAGTGACACCTCATCCGAGGCCAGAGAGGAGCAGTGCCTGCCCTGCCTCGCCTCAGGCACCATCTCACACCTGGCTCCCCAAGGACATTCCTCGGGGCCTGCAAGGTGCTCAAGGAGCGGAGCAGAAGCCAAGGGCCAACCTTTCCTTGCCTCCACTGGAGCCAGGATTTCACCCCCAGTCACCTCCTCCCTCAGAGCTCTCCCAAAAGCAGCAGAACAACAAAAAAAGCACCGCACATGGTGAGCTGTGCTCTGCACCAATTCCCACAGCAGTTTTATTGCCTGAACGAGGAATAACGTGAACCCTGGAGGGAAGAATGTGCCAAAGTATTTAACATTTCTACATATTGCGTAGAGCTAAAGCTTCCCAAAACTCTTTAAAAATAGCTGCAGGGTTGTTTGTTCAGGGCCTAAGGCTGGGTTGAGGAGGATTTGAGAGATGACTTGAAGTGGGGAGCACAGGGTGGTGATGCTGGGGCTCTTCAGGGCTACTGGTCTGAGGAGTGAACTGGGAGGGTTCCATGTTCTTCTGAACATCCCACCTGCACTTTCGGGTTCTGGATCCCTTGTAGGGAGGACAACCATTGAGCTGTGCTGGTGAGCTGGTGACAAATGGTGTCACTCGTAGCTACCGTTCCTTCTTTTATAGAAATAAAATCTGAAAAATCTTCCTCCTGAAAGAACAGGGCAGCTCTCGGTGCGTGTGTTAACTGCCAAGTGACCAACGAGGCCGGGCTGGAACCTGCGGGAAACCTTCCCTGGCCGTCCTGCGGCGGCAGCTCGGGCAGGGCAGGGCTGTGCTGGGCCGTGAGCCCGGGGCGAGCTCCCACCGTCCCCTGTCTGCCCGGAGTCGCGATGCCGGGGGGCTCGGGAGCGCGGGGGCGGCCCCGTCCGTCACCGCAGCCTCGCTCCGCCGCTCCCCCTCGCGGCGCCGCTCCGGGGAGCCGGGGCTGCCCGAGGGGAGCGGGGAACGGGGGAACCGGGGCTGCCCGAGAGGAGAGGGGCTGCGGGGAGCCGGGGCTGCGGGGCTGAGCGGGGCTGCGGGGAACCGAGGCT
>WBMY01002315.1:95780-113684 GCA_013397315.1 Donacobius atricapilla | reverse complement strand
CCTCTCCCTCTCCCTCTCCCTCTCCCTCCCTTTCTTTCCCTTTTTTCTGGGCGGTATCAGGGATCTGCAGCCCCCCGGGCTGTACCACACTCCTCACTCCATCCCGCTCCCGTCTCCGGGCAGCCCCTGGCTGCGGCACAGGCTGGGACCTGTGCCAGGGCTCTTGCTGGGGGCTTTCATGGCATGGGGAGAAAAAGCCTGGGGTGGATAGAAATGTTGGGAGACCCCAGCCCCTCATCCATCCCACTCCTGTACTGGGTGTTTGCAGCAGAGCCCCCACAGCCCTGCTCGGGCACAGCCTGCGCCTCTGCCCGCTGCTCCGGACATCCCCAGCAGCAGGGAGTGCCAGGGGACAGGGGCCATCCTGGGGGGACAGAGCTGGCAGGGGGCGGCGCGCCTCGGGGGTCCCTGGCCTTCCAGCCGGGGAGGGGAGCAATCCTCCCTCTGCACCTGCCCTGCAGTAAGCTCCCTGAAATTTAATTTGCCTCCTGCGGAGAGGGAAGAGCTGAGTCAGCCCTGGCTGGGTGTTTTCAAGTGAGTAGAAACACTGTGATGAATTTCAGGTCTTGTGCCTGGGATTTGTAACCACTCCGCATGGAATTATTTTTTAGCATATGCTTGAAATTAAAAGTAGTTGGAGCAGACATCACAAGAGCGGGAATTACACATCCATTGGCTAAAGGTGAATTTGGAAGCTAGCATTTATAGTCACATTTCTTCGCTGCTCTAAAAACTGCCAGTGGATTTCTGCAGAGGCACGAAGGGGCCAGGAGCAGCCAAACCAACCACGCTCATCCTCACTGCTGGCACGGCCTCTGGGAGCAGAGGGGCTGAGGAGATGAGCTGGGACACAGGGAGCAGGATAAAGGCTCCATCTCCACCTGCAGCCACTTCATGGAGGGGATGTCCTTGTCCTGGCGCCATGGCAGAGGCCAGTCCCACCGTCCCCTTGTCACCAGGAGGTGCTGATCCAACCTCTCGGGTGGGACAGTCGGTACTTGGTGCTCTGGGGACGGGGGTGGCAGCCAGAGACTTGCTGTCCTGGCACTGCACTGCCACCACCGAGGGATGCCAGGCTCCAGGACTCCGTGGTGTGGGAATGGCTGTCCTCCTTGCTGGCAGAGCACTGTGCGGGCCAAATTAATTCGGGGGAAAGAAAGACTGGAGAAGGGTGCTGGGAGAGCAGCGGGCAGAGGGCTCAGATAGCGCCGGGCTGGCGGGTGGACCCCCCGAGCAGGGGCCGCCCCGCAGCCTGGGCACCGCGGCTGTCCCGCAGCCCGAGCGGCTGGAAGCCGGGAGCCTGTCCCGAATCGGCCCCTGGCGTGGAAAAAGGAGCCGTCGGCTCTGCTGGGCCCCGGAGCTGCTCTTTGCCAGGGCAGCTCCGAGGCCGCGGTCCCTTTCTGCGCTCTGGGCACCTCCGAGGGCGATGCTGCGGGTGCCCTGGGGCAGCTCTGCCTCCCGACAGGCGCGCCGGGCAGCGCCGGGGGGCAGCGGGGAAAGGCAGCCCTGGCGGGGAAAGGCAGCCCTGGCGGGGAAAGGCAGCCCTGGCGGGGAAATCCCGAAGCCGAGCTGCAAACACCATCCCGAGCTGCTGGACTGCGCCTCGCCCCCTCCCCTGCCCCAGCGCTGCCGTCCGGGGCGGTCCCGCCGGGGCGGGGGTGTCGGGCTCGGCAGCGCCGTGTGCCCTGCCCTGACAGCGCCGTGCCTCTGTCCCGCAGCCTCCCCCTTCATCATCGCCATGCTCCTGGCCAGCCTCAACAGCTGCTGCAACCCCTGGATCTACATGCTCTACACCGGGCACCTCTTCCACGACCTGGCGCGCCGCTTCCTCTGCTGCTCCACGCGCTACCTGAAGGCGCGGCCGGCCTGCGAGCTGGGCAAGAAGAGCAGCTCGTCCTCCTTCGTGCTCAGCTGCAGGACCACCAGCCAGAGGAGCTTCGTGCAGCCGCCCCCGACGTGAGGCCGCGGCCCCGGGCCCGGTGCCTGCGCTGCGCTGCCGCCGGGGCTTCGCTCGGACAGCCGGACCCGGACCCGGAGGGGCTGTATAAATAGGTGTACATATGGCTGTAAGCATGTGCAGAGGGCGTTATTTAACTGAGACCGGAGTGGGGAGGAATTCTGTGTCCAGCGCTGCCTGGGATTGGACAGCAGGAACCTGCTCCTGAGCCCCGAACCGCGGCATCAGCGGCTGATGGGTGCCAGCAGGAGGGACTGACGGTCCGGGGCTGCTGGGGCAGGTGTGGTGCAGCCCGGTGGGATGGAAGGGGCTGCTGCAGCGCCGGGAGATGGGCGTCACCTCCGCAACACGGCTGGGCGCTGTCCCACCTCCACCTGCAGCAGGATCCTGCAGGATGCCAGCGCCTGGCGCCGCGCCCCCAGCACAGGAGCACTCGCTTCGCTTGGGGCAGATCAGCCCCGTCCCCGCAGCCCCGCAGCCCCGCAGCCCTGCACCATTCCAGCCCTGCACCATTCCAGCCCTGCACCATTCCAGTCCTGCACCATTCCAGTCCTGAACCATTCCAGCCCTGCCCCATTCCAGCCCTGCACCATTCCAGTCCTGAACCATTCCAGCCCTGCACCATTCCAGTCCTGAACCATTCCAGTCCTGAACCATTCCAGCCCTGCACCATTCCAGCCCTGCACCATTCCAGCCCTGAACCATTCCAGTCCTGAACCATTCCAGCCCTGCACCATTCCAGCCCTGCACCGTGCCTGCCCTGCTCGCCCTGCCTGGGGCACAGAGGGGCACTCCTGGGGGCAGCCTCGAAGGGGACAGCGCTGTGGCCCGGGTGTCCCCAGCGCTGTGGCCAGCGAGGCTGTGCCGACGGTCGCCAGGAGCCTGGAGCAGGCAGGGCCGGGGCCGGGGCACGGGCAGTGGCGCCTGGCCGAGTGTGCTGAGCAGCCCCTGCACAGGCAGGGCTGCGGGATGCGGGCTGGGCTCCCTGGGCTCTGCCAGGGACACTCTCCCGTCCTGTCCCCGGGCCAGGCTCGGCTCTGGGGGGCTGCAGAGCCCACGGAGTCTCCCATCGCTCCAGTGCCATTGCTTGCTCTTAGTGCACAGGGCGTGCTCACGGCATGGATTTTTATGGCTAACAAATACTGCAAATAAACTTTTCTGACCGTGTCTGGCGGGAGGGAGGCGCGGGGGGAGCGCTGGGCTGAGGGAATGAAGCGAAGCCGGGCTGAAACACGGAACCTCCGCAGGCAGCTGTGCTCCCCTGTGCTGCCAGCTGTGCTGCCAGCTGTGCTGCCAGCTGTGCTCCGCTGTGCTGCCAGCTGTGCTGACAGCTGTGCTCCCCTGTGCTGCCAGCTGTGCTCCCCTGTGCTGCCAGCTGTGCCCCTGGCTGTGCTCCCGGCTGTGCTCCCAGCTGTGCAGCGCTGCCCCAGCACCGGCCCTGCCCCCAGCGGCACAGAGCTGCCTGTGGCACGGCCCTGCAGGGGGACACAGCTGGGGCTCTCCAAGGGGGGTGTCATTTGGCCTTTCATGATGGGAATGAAGATGAAAAATGCATTTAAATGTGTCCTTTATTTCTTCACTGTCACCAGCAGGTCCATTTGCACCTTTCCTATCCTGACACCACTTTGATTTTTTTTTTTGTAGGAGCTCCAAGTGAGCTCCCAGCACATTTGCTGACTGGTTGAAATCCTCAGGACACCACAGAGCATTTTCCTCCCACGTTCACCTTCCTTCTCCTGGAGAGCCACAAACTCCTGCACAAAACAAGGAAGGAGGGATCTCCTTTTCTGGAGAGCCTGAGGGCCTGGTGCATCCTCCATCTGCCAGGGAGGAACGAGAGCAGGGCTATGGACGTTACTGGAATGGATGCATGGGGAAGAGAGGGAGCTTTGGGACACTCTGGAGTTGCCCTCCAGCCCTGGCTGCAATTTCTGGTGGTGTCTGGGGGCCAGGCAGGGCCGTGCCCCTGGCTGGAGGTGCTGCAGCCCGGGGGTGCCGGGGCTGAGCTCCTGCACCGTCCCCAGGCTGCGGCAGAGGGGGACAGGCAGAGCAGCTGCAGGGGTGTCCCAGGCAGATGCACCCCCAAAAAGCTTTGCAGGAGGGTCAGAAGTGAAACAGAGGCACTGACGGGTGAGTAGCGTGTGCCCCAGGTGTTGGGAGCCAGGAGCACTGTGGTGGAGACATCAGCACTTCAGGGGTTTTTGGGTCCAGGCAGTGAACTACTAGAACAACATCAACAATAATTTAGAAGTAGTATAAGCCCATTAAACAATTGATTTTAATTAATTTTATTCCCACAAAAAAATGAAATGTTTTTTGAGACTTTCCCCCACTCCCACTATAATTATCTAAATATCGTGGGTTTTTTAAATCACTCCATCCTTCTTGAGCCCTGATGTTGCTGGAGCTTGGGTAGCACAGTGCTATGGAATAACAGCAGTATACAACCCCAAGCCCTTGGAAAAGCTCCAGTAGAAAACCTGGCTCTTTCACATCCCTGGCATGGCACTAGAGGGGTCTTTGGCTCCAAGTCTTTGTTGGAAGCCAAGGGGAAGGCACACATGGAGAAAATTGAGAACAGCCTCTGAACAATGAGACCTTCTGGGCCCTGGTTCAGCAAAGCACTTAAGGCTGGAGCCAAAAGAGCGTTCAAGGGCCTCAAAGTGAAAGTGCAGCTCCGTGGAAGAGGGACTGACAAAGTAATTGTCAGTAGAGGGGAGGAAACAGCTCTGAACTGCGCCTCTTGCACCTCTTGCCCCTCTTGCCCCTGGCTCCTCCTTCCCTGGAGCCGGAGCAGCAGGGCCCCGGCAGAGGCTCCTTCCTCTGCTCTCCCCATCCATCGGGGCGACCCCGGGATGCCGAGGGAGGGCCCTGGCTGGCCCTGAGTCCCTCCTGCTGGGCAGAGCCCGAGGGCTCAGCGCGGTCCTGCCCTCCCGCAGCCTCTCTCGCTCCGTCCCAGGACACCGGGCGGGACACACACACTGTGGCCGCGTGGGATGCACACGCTGCTGCGGCTGGAGCCCACGCGGCTCCGACTGGACACGTCTGCACTGCGGGTTGTCCCCGAGAAACGAGCGCAAGCTTTGTTTGGAGCCCAGCTCGTCTCTCAGGTGAGGTTCCCGAAGCTCCGTGTCCCCCCTGCCCTCCCGCCGCCGCAGCGCTGGGGGCCGTGCTCGGGGCTGGCTCCCCCCGTGCTGTCCTGCCCGGGCCCCTGCCCACGGCCCTTAGCCAGGCCATGACTGAGCATCAAGGTGCCATGAGCAGCTGGCAGTGGCCCAGGACCAGCTCACGCTCCCACAGCAGACACAACACGTCATGCACGGGCCGGTCTGGCTCTCACAGCTTGGCTGAAATGCAAGTAGGCATGAAAAAAAAAAAGGTTTGGTTTAGCTATTCTATCCCTAAACGTTTTGTGCAGTGGTTTAACGCAGAAGCTCCCCCCACAGCAGTTGTTTGCCACAAATAATAACTGCTGTCAGGGAGTTTGTGTGGGTGCCAGCCCAGCCTGAGCGGTGGAGGAGCGGGCAGGCTTTGCTGCTGGCCAGCAGCAGCTCTGCAGCCTCGCTGCTCGCCCGGCAGCTGCAGGCTGTGCCCAGGGCTGTGGCCCAGGAGGTGCTGCTGGCCCTGCACAGGGACTCCCGGGGGTCCTGCAGGGCAGAGGGGTCTCTCTGGGCTGTTCCCCGAGCCACGATGGGCTTCTCTTCTCCTAAGGCTTCATCCTTTGGGATGGGGTACGGAGCAGCCTGGCTTGCTCCACGTGCAGAGAGCGTGCTGAGAGCCAGCTCTGCTGCGATGTTCCCGTGTCCCAGGTGTCCATGGGCAGCTCCCTCAGCGGGCAGGGGCGTCCCTGTGCCCAGGGGCAGGGAGCCTGCACCGAGGGCTTGTGCTGGGGCTCTTGGGGCAGCTGCCAGGACCTAAATCTCCTTCCTGACAGCGACTCGGATGTTGCTGCAGATCCTGGAGAGCGCCTCGAAGAGCGGGTCGCAGAAGGTGTGGATGCAGAGGGAGTAGATGCGGCTGACACACTGGATCTCGATCAGGTAGCTCTTGATGCAGGGCACCACTGCCCAGATGTGGCAGAAAGAGATGAGGGCGAAGAGGAAGCCCCAGACCACGGCCAGGGGGACGCCCAGCACGGCCGAGAGCAGGCGGTAGCACCAGTACTTGCTGACGGTGAAGGTGGTGTAGCTGGTTTTCCAGACGCCGTCGAAGCTGTACGTGCCCACGGGCTCAGCTATCACATCCTCAAAATCCACCTGGGAGAAGAGCAGACGGACACAAGGGAGCTCTGGGGGTCAGCAAAGGCCCCGTGCAAGGATGAGGGTCTGCACGAGGGGAGAGCAGATCCCAAATGGGGGGGCCTGGGGGGCAGGGTCACTGCTGGGGACCCCCGATCCCTGCAGCCCCGAGCAGGGACAAGCCCTGCGGAGATGGGAGACGGCTCAGGGCTCCTGGCACTGCCCGTGGGCAGCAGGGGGCTGGCTCAGCCCACGGCTGAGACTCCAGCACCGGGGGGTGCCAGTCCCCGTCCCATGCCCCATGTCCCATGTCCCATGTCCCGTGCCCTGATCTGGAGAATCAGGTGTGAGGCCCGGCAGGAGCCCCTGGAACAGGAGCTGTGCGTGGGAGGGCTGGCTGCAGAGGCAGCCAGAGCCCATTCCTGCCCTTTTTTAGCATTCAGGGACGTGGCTGCCCACTCGGCAGGAAGGTGTTGGTGCTAATAAAGATCCAGCAGCCCTCTGGATTTATGGATTATTTATTTATAACCACAGGATGAGGTGCTCAGCGCTGTCTGTCCATGTTCCTCCTGGGGAAGGGAGCTGGGCTCAGCCCTGCCCTTGCCATTTCTGCAGGCACTGGGGGGGCCTCTGAGGGACACACACTCCCCAAACTCCACGCAGAGATCCCCTTGGGGGGTAACTCACTTCCAGGGAATATGTAAGCTGAGCCATTTGTCTTGAAAACCAGCCCGGCCTCCCCTTGGGAGCTGACGTGTCTGTACACTCATGTTAAATCACAACATCCATTCTGCTCTTGGAAGCACTTGGATCACAAAATCACTCTGTGTCATCTTTAATTTCCTGGAGTGAGCAGGAGGTGCTGAGAGAAGCATTGACAATGAGGAGACAGCAGCCCCGAGAGCTGGCCCTGGGGTGCCAGCAGCAGCCCCTGAAAGCCCAGGAGTGCTGGGGACTAGCCCAGGTTACTGCCCCACTGCCTGATGAGCTCATCAGGGATCAATTAGTGCAGGGAGCAGTGGGATATAAAAGCAGAGGCTCTGCCCCCTTGCTCCTTCTGCTGCCCTCACGCTGGGAGTGGGTCTGGAGGAGCAGTGGAGGCTCAGAGACAGCCTGAGGCGGGATCCTGGCGCTGCCTGGAGTGCTCAGGGACCAGCACACGCAGGTACTGCTCCTTTATGGCCCCATGAGGTTGGGAAAGCCCGAGGTCACCCAGGGAGGCCATGCACTGCTCTGTAGCTGTGCTCGGAGCAGGTCTGTGAAGCTCTGCACGGCCTCTGTGGCCAGTGCCGCTTCTGTAGCATGATCCCAGATTCTGGCTGATGCTTTGTGATGCTCAGGACGTTTACCCACGGCCAGGGGAGCCCTGGAACGCTCTGTGGAGCGCTGCAGTTCCCTGCTGGCTGAGCACGCCCTGCTGCGCTGCCCTGGGGGTTTGGCTGTGCCTCTGGCTGTCCCTGGGTGAGCTGTGCCCCGGCTGGCTCTGCCCTCCCTCCGCAGCCCTATCGGCAGGGCTATTTTAGGAGCAGGAATGCTGAGCTCTGAAGGCTCGCAGCGCTGCTGGAGCAGCAGCCTGGCCATGGCAGGGGGTCAGCTTGGAGATCTCTGCAGGCTTCGGGGATGCCCGGGTGGGAAGAGGCAGGGATGTGCTGGTGGGAGGCCTGTGGATGGCTAGGATGGCACTGGCATTGCCACCCAGGAGCCGCTGGCGGTGCTCCCAAGCTGGGGAGCCCCAGAGCACTGCCTGGCCCTGGGGTGAGCGGGCTGAGGGCTCTCCTGCTGCCTGCTGCCCAGGCAGAGGGCTGCCCTGGCCCGGCAGCCCCCCAAGCCCCGCGCCAGGGCTGGGGGATGGGCTGGCAGGGAGTGGCGGGGTGCTGGGCGCGATGCTGGGGTGTCAGGCAGCTGTCACGGGCAGGGCTCAGTGCCAGCAGGGAGCCGCCGAGGGCTGTCACTGTCACAGCTCCGCCAAGGGAAATCCATTTGCCCACACCATGGCTGTAGCTGTAATGGTGTTTAATGCCCGCATTCAGGTTTGTGTTTGAGCAGTGCTGTCAAGGTCACGGCCCGTTACAAAGCCTGGGTGAGCAGCTCTGTGCCTGCTGTCCCCTCTTCGGTGACAGTCACAAACACAGTCTTAACAAAACCCTTCCACCTCCTCCTGCTCTCCTTTGGGCTGGAATTATCTTTGGCTAACAGAGACAAATTTTGTTTGCAGTTCTAAGAGAGTCTAGAGGAAGCCCAAGAGTTAGACTGGGAATTCCTCTTGGTCAGAAATGGAGGGAGGGACCCGGGGGCTGCTGCACCCCTGGGCTGTCCTGGGGGAACAATCTTCCACAAACATGACAACACACATCAAACAATCTGGTGCTGAGCCTGTGGTGTCTTGAAGGCCAGCAGCCTTTTTCCAATATCCCTTTAAACTGGTTATATTTAATTTCTGTGTTATTTTTGGCTGCCGGCTTGCCCGTACGAAGGAAGGTGTCTCCATAAATTTTCAAGCCACAATGAAACCGGAGAGCCCATTCAAGGAATAGGAAATATGGCATTAACTGGAGGCAGGCATGCCACCCAGGCAGTGTCTGGCTGCCCGGCCAGCAGCGCTGTCACCTCCCACAGCCCTGGGGTGGCACCTCTGGGTGCCAACAGCACCGGCTGCGTCCAGCCAAGCGCACACCGAGGTCTGCACCCCAAACCTGCTTCCAGCGCCGCTCCTGCAGCACAGGGTGGGACAGCCCTACCTTCACCACGTCCTCGTTGATGTGCTTGGGGTCCCTGTTGACCAGGTCGATCTCCTTGGTGTGCTGGTCCTTGATGATGATGCTCTCCTCCAGCGCGCTGTGCTCCTCGGCCATGGCTGCGCGGCTGTGCTGGTGCCGAGCACGGCCGGGGCAAGGGGAGCGCCGGCTCCGCCTGCAGCAGCTGCCCCGTGCCCCTGGCGCTGCTCCAGGCTAAAATTAATGTCCTGCCTCCTGCGGCCGCCCCCGAGTGTCCCTTAAAGGGGCTTTTCTGGGCCGGCCCCTGTGCTGTCACCTCCGGGGGATGGCATGTGTGTGTGGGTGGCTGCTGGCCTTTGAGCAGGGGTGGGTGTGCAGCCCCCCAGCCCAGCTGTGCCGGTGGGATTTCTCCCTTGTGTAGGAAAAACAATGCCCAGATTGGGGCAAGAGTCCTCAGAAGCTTGAAAGAAACCGTTGTTTGTGAATCTGTAAATGGAGCAGCTCGGGGAGACAGGGATCAGGTCTGTAAATGTCACCCAGAGAAGCCACACGGCCCTGGGGCGGCCAGAGCTCCTCAGGCTCCATTCAGAGCCCAGCAGAAGGCTTGTGGTGCCAGCCTGCATTCTGTAGGTTCCAGCTTTTTCATCCACAGAAACTCGAGGGAATCCAAGACCAACCCACAGAACCATAGTGGTGGAAATATTTCCTCCAGGGATACTTAGTGTATCAATGAAGATTTATTTAATTTGGGCTGTACTTTGCCAGTCCTCCTCAACGTCTCCTGTGAGCTTTTGCCTTTCATGATGTGTAGATTTGTTTAAAAGTAATGCTTTTGTGAAAAAAGCCCTTCACAAAACAGGGGCAGAGAGGGCTGTCCCTAAGGATGGGTGGGGAGGGAGGGATGTGTGTCCCCTCAGGGACTGGCAGCTCCCTAAGGAGCCTGGGAGTGCCCACCAGCGCTGAGTGTGGAAGTGCCACTGCAGAGCCCGCAGGCACGGCTGGCACTGCAGGGGAGGTATTTTAAGGCAGAAGGCTCTGCTGCCTTCCAAAGCCATCAGTGCCTGGGCAGGGCTGTTTTTATCTACCCGCTGTGGCCCCGGAGCTTTGCTGCAGTGGGCTGAGACACGCTGGGTGTGACACACCTCTGCCTGACACTGAGGGGAAGCAGATGGCAGAGAGCTCCCTGCCAGCCTCTGTGGGGAGAGAACGGGCACAGCTGGGCTGGGGAAGCACCTGAACCCACAGGATCCTGCCCAGACACCTGCGGGGAGGGACAAACTGGAAAGGGTTATGAGCCGCGAGTGTAAATCTGGCAGGGGGTTTCTGGAGAGCAGTGCCCATCAGTGCGCCTGTTCTGGGCAAAAGGACTCTGGAAAAGCCTTTGGTGGCACCGGTTCCACATCCCTGCATGTCCCTCTGCTACTCCACAGAAGCTGGAGGGTCCCAGTCTTGGGAGTGTTGGAAGTCAGATCCTTCCACACTCCAAGATTTTGGGCAGCAGCTGCAGGGCCAGACCTGCTTGGTCACGGCTGGATCCTCCGTCGGAGCTCTGCAGCCCTGCTGCTCGGCAGCTCAGCCCTTCAGCACAAATCGTGCAGGGTGTTCTAGCAACATCAGCGGCTCTGGCTGGCCGGAGGCCGAGGAACGGGCTGAGGTGTGAGCACAGCCCTGCTGCTGCGGGCAGAGCCAGGCTGGCCTGGCCGGGCGCCAGCCCCGGATTTCGGAGGCACAGCTGCTCCCCAGGGCTGGCAGTGCCACCTCGGGCTTTTCTCCGCTGGTTTTCCCCGGCCAGCCCCACCCGGGAGGCTCTGCCGGGGCTTTGGTGCCCTGCCCTCCCCAGGGGGCTGCGGGGGCTCTCAGCCCTGCCCCTCCTGCCAGTGGCATTTCTGGTGGCGTGAGTCCCTTTCTGGTGGCGTGAGTCCCTTTCTGGGGGCCTGAGTCCCTTTCTGGGGGCGTGAGTCCCTTTCTGGGGGCGTGAGTCCCTTTCTGGTGCCATGAGTCCATTTCTGGTGCCATGAGTCCATTTCTGGTGGCGTGAGTCCATTTCTGGTGCCATGAGTCCATTTCTGGTGGTGTGAGTCCCTTTCCGGTGCCATGAGTCCTTTTCTGGTGCCACGAGTCCATTTCTGGTGCCACGAGTCCATTTCTGGCGGCGTGAGTCACTGGCTGTCTTTGGGCTGTCCCCGCCGGGCAGGCGGCTCTGGTGTCCAGGCTGCAGGAGAACGTGCGCCCACGCAGGGCAACGTGCAGGTAGTGAAGGTCTCCAGCAGCCACGACAGGCAGGGGAATGTTCTGCTGCACTGGAGATGCTATAAATAAATGCATTTCCGAGTACTTTCGGGCTGTGAACGGGACACGGTGTAAGAGGGGACAGTCACACAGCGCAGGGGGCGGCAGTGGGAGGGCAGGGGACACTGCTCGGTGCTGCTCTGGTCCATCTGCGGACAGATCTGCCCCAAAATGGATGCCACGGAGGCTTTGTTCACTGAAATCCCGGCCTTTCATCGTGAGAACATTTGTTAAGGAATGGTGACACGTTTCCCTTTGCAGTCACCACTGCCCCCCCCCAGCAGCCCAGTGTGTGCTCTCAGGGGGAGCACTGCTTTTGGGAACAGATTGTCAGCACCCAAGCACCTCGTAGGACTGGGGCTGTGGACCTGGGAGTCTTCTAGAAGTCAGATAAATAACCTGCTGCTAAGACCCAGAAAGCAAAATTGATTTCTTTCTCTTGAGCAGAGGAGAATAAAGCAGAAATAATGCTCACTGAGATCAAAGCTCCTGTGAAAATGAACAGACCAGAACTGCAGTGAAGGAAGAGTAAAGAAGGGGAATTTGGGAGCGTGGCTCTCCTCTTTGTTAGCATCTCTGAGGAATCCAGCCTTGCTGGAGCTGTTTGTGCCCTTGGGCATTGTCCTGGCCCTGCAAGGGGCACAGGGCTCTCCTGTTTAGCTGCTGCCTCAGCCCTCCAGGACTGATGACACAGGGGATGCTGAGGGCAGGGATGTGTTGGCATTGGCTCTGCAGAGACAGTGGAAATTGTGGCCGGCAAATATGAGTTTGAGCAGAAGCTCTGTCATGTTTAATATCAATTAAAATTAAATTTCATGGAGGAAGTACAGAAGAACAGTAATTTATCATTCAGGTTGTTGTCCTAGTCTGTTTCTATACAAGGAGTCTTGCCCTTTAAAAGAGAGAGAAAGTCTATGAATATCAGATTCGTGCCCCTGTGATACACAACCACCAATCTCTGCGTGCTGGGCTCTGTTGTGAGTGCTGGGAGAGGAGCTGGGGGTGCCCTGCTGGGCTGGGGGCTCCCAGATCCCCCCGTGGCAGCGTCTGATCCTCTGTGAAAGCAGAGCTGGGCTTTGTGTGACCCTGGCAGCGGGGCTGGAGTGCAGAGCAGTGCCCGAGTGCTCCGGAGGGCGGAGAGGCTCTGTCCCGTGGGTGCTGCCCTGGGGGTCCCGTGGGTGCTGCCCTGGGGGTCCCGTGGGCTCTGTCCCGTGGGTGCTGCCCTGGGGGTCCCGTGGGTGCTGCCCTGGGGGTCCCGTGGGCTCTGTCCCGTGGGTGCTGCCCTGGGGGTCCCGTGAGTGCTGCCCTGGGGGTCCCGTGGGCTCTGTCCCGTGGGTGCTGCCCTGGNGGCCCGTGTGTGCGGCCCTGTGGGTCCCGTGTGTGCTGCCCTGGGGGTCCCGTGGGCTCTGTCCCGTGGGTGCTGCCCTGGGGGTCCCGTGGGTGCTGCCCCGTGGGTCCCGTCCCGGGGGCTCTGCCCCATTGCCAAGATGCACAGAGGGGTTTGATGTTCCTTGGCCGTGGCACAGCCAGGAGGCTCCAAATGCCTGCAAATCCAATCCCGGTACAGGCAGGAGGCTCCAAATGCCTGCAAATCCAATCCTTTCAAGCCCCGGAGCAGGGTGAGTCTCACATTAACCCAGCACAGAGCAGAGCTCCTATTTCTAGCCCTGGGAGCTTTGCCCGTGGGGGTTTCAGCTGCTCCTCCCCACCCTGCTCTGGCTCTGCCCTATTGTGGTTCTCTTCTCTCTGGCAGTGCCCGTGTAAAAGCTGAATGCTGGGCTGAGCTCAGGCTCCAGGGTGGCTGCTGACCACCTTCCCTTCCCTTCCCTTCCCTTCGCAAAACACAACTGCGGAGCCAAGGCAGGTGGCCAGGCTGTCTCTGTGGCTGGGCTGGGGGGTCCCTGAGGGCAGCATCAGCCCTAACATGGCAAGGGAAATACTTTAACCCCGAGGCAAAAGCTGCCAAGTTTGTGAGCGCCCAACATCCCAGCTTAGCATGCTGACAGCTGCTGGAAGCCAGGGCTGCAGGGACTGGCAAATATAGTAACATGAAGAGAGCTCCCTGCCTCGCTCTCCGTCAGAGGAAAGCTCCGTGCAGCAGCGTGTGTGATGGAAAAGCCCCTGGAAAAGCTGCTCTGGCAAGGAACGGGAGCCCAGCAGGCTGCCCAAACCCCACGGGCGCTTTGCTCTTCCCCCGGGCTGGCAGAGGCAGGGGGACGCTGCTGCAGACACGTCCCTGCAGCGCTCCAGGGCTGCTCCGGAGCTCAGGCTGTGCCGGGCTGCCCTGGCCAAGCCTTGTCTGCCTTTGCAGGTTCCCTGGGGGTGCTGAGCACACAGTGCTGTCTTCTGGGGTGAGCTGGTCCTTCCCCCCTTTCTGTCCAGAGGCCATTCCCACTCCCAACAATGACCAACACCAAGAGGAAGCATTACCTCTGCTTTTTTTTTTTTTTTTCCCCTTCTAGACGTTATTTATTGAAAGCAAACAAACCACGTGTCTTGGGCAAATATTATGACATTTCATTATTCACACTTGGTGTGATAAGTGAGCTGGTTTAGGGGCTGTGGTTGATGATTTATTTGGTTTGGATGTGGATATAAATCCAGTCTGTGGAGGAAGCACTGTAACTCTGTAGGAATGCGGATGCCCTCGTGTCCACTGGAGCATAGCCAGCATCCAGTACCTAATTTGTGGTGTTTTAATGCACACAGGGCACACAAACCCATTTGTAATGTTGTAGGAACCAGGTGATTTCAGCAGTGTCCAAGAAGATCCGAGCAGTGGAAGGTGCATATTGACTTATTAGCTGAAGGGAAATTCCATTTAAAATAAACATTTATTTAATGTATAAAAGTATTGATTGTTCTGCTCAGGATAAAAGGGAGAAACAGAATAAATACCCTTTATTTTGTTCCATTGCCTTCACCTTGCAGGCAGGCTTTGGGGGTTTCAGCTGGGCTGTCCATGTTCACACAGTACAACAACCATCCCTGGTGGTGGGTGTCAGGCACAGGAGGCTGCACAGGGAGCTTGTCCAGGAGTGTGACAGTGACAGTCCCATCCCCACTGTGCTTGGCCCCTGTCGCAGTGCTTCCAGGTGAGACGCTGCCTGGGCACAGCTCTCCTGGGAGCTGTCCTCGCACGGCGCCTCTCCGTGCCCAGCCTGACACAGCTCCTGCTCCCGTGCCTTCCATCTGTGCCTGAGGTGCAATTTTGGCTCAAAGCTTCCTGGGTCTCTGGGATGGATATAACTGCCTGTGTGGCGAGCTGTGTTCATGGAGAAGAAATGCTGTAGCTGCAGGGGGCTGGAAAAACCAACAGGTTTGGTCCCCCTTTGAGCATGGGATCCAAGGCTTGTGAGGCGCTGGTCCTGCTGTGGGTAAAGCTGCTCGGTGACCATGCCTTGGCCATGCTGGGATCTGTGAGCCTGTTCCAGGTCTGTGCTGGGGCTTTCCAGGAGTTAACACTGAACCATTTGTATTTTTATGGGTGTTGCTGACTGGGACTATTTATGGCAGAACTAAAGGAATTAATATTCATAACTTCCCCTGACTGTGCCATATAAATCAGGAGTGCTGTCACAGTGGGCCCTTGCTCCAGCCATGGCGTGGCAGCGGCTCGGATGTGGCTGGACAGTCTTGGTGCACAAATTAAAGCTTTTGGAAAGAGCTCTGCTGCTGCCTGAAGCGCTGCCAGGCCAGCCTGTGAGGCTGCGGTGACACAGCCCCTGGGGATGAAGGTGAGCCTCATCCCGTGGGCAGGTGTGGATGGACAGGAGATTTCTGGGCTCTCCAGCCCCGACCCGGAGCTACGCGGCCTTCCCAGCACCCCAGAGGGGCTTTGCAGGCTGGTGCCAGCTCTGCAGGACCTGGCGGGACGCAGGCATGGGTGGAGGTGGCACTGCAGCAGCCCAGCACGGCTCCTGTGAGGACGGGGGCAGCTGGAAATTGCCACCAAAGCCTGCCTGAGCCATGGCAGGGCTGAGCCCCCCCGAGGTGCCAGAGGGGCAGCAGGGAAGGCAGCAGATGCTGCGAGAGCCCTCAGGAGGGTGTGGGCAGGACCCGAGTGTGCCTCACGCAGCAGCACAGCTGTGGCTTCCTGGGATGTCCAGAACAAGAGGTGACACCCAGATGTGTCTGGGCTGCAGGGACACGGAGATGTGTCCACCTTGCTCTGGGGCTGGAGTGCCCTGGGGCCACCAGGAGATGAGGGGGAGGCTGCTCAGGCTGAGCCACCCTGAACTCGAGGGAAAAGGTGGCCAATCAATGAATAAGGAAATTAATTATTACTGATATAATAGATGGGGGGAGAAAGTAGAAGAGGGTCGACCAGATCCCAGCTGTGTCAGAATCAAAAGGAATTACGTTTGTGTGTGTAATCCCCCACTGGAACTGGATTCCATATGTGGAAGAAAAACAATGCTGCTTTTCTCCTTCCACACACTATTTCTGGTGCTCTCTGAAGTCTTGCCCCAAGACTTGATGGTGTTTCATGGAGAACCTGCTCAGCCTTCAGGGCAAAGCAGTGCCAGGCTCCAGAAAAACAGACACTGCAAGAACCACGTGATTGAACAAATGTTATTATTTGTCTTGTTCTTATTATAAGAAAAAGCACTTGGCAAGAAAGCTTCAGCACTTTGAAGACTGCCATCTTCCACCACTGAAGCCCTTCCCGTTAGCTGTGGAGAGGGAAACTGCGACCCCTGACAGGAAGCAAAGGCTGCAGGAGCCCCTGGCCAGGGGAGGTGCTGATGTGTCCCTGCACTGCCCAAAGCCACTCCATGAGCTGGGGCTCGGTGGTTCAGGCTGGCNGTTTGCACATCTGTTGGGAGTTCCAGGCTTGCTGTGGCTCATGGGCAGCTTGAGGGGGGCTCTGCCCCAGGGCCAGGGGTGTGCTGAGAGTCCTTTGCTCCCTGGTTTTCCCCCCACGTGTTTCCATCCCGCCACCCCATCTCTTTGGCTAAAACAAGGCTGTTTGTGACCCCCCTGCTGCTGGGGATGGTCTCAAACAACCCTGGAGCTCTGGGCAGTTTCAGGTCTCTGCTCTGGGAACCCCCAGCACACGTTTTGCCGTTTGGTTCCAGGCTCCAGCTGCAGCACCTGGAGCCAAGACAGAGGTTCCAGGTTGCTCTCTGCTGCTTTGGATCCAACCTGTAACTGCCATTGCTTTGGAGACTTTGCTGCCATCACTTGCTGTCTGTTAAATGGCTGTAAAATGGAAATAAGAGTGACCCTCTGGTGCTTTGAGCCCAGTGCCTGCTGCAGGTGGAGCTGGCAGCTGCTGCAGCAGGTCCTGGTTTGCTTTGCTGGGTTTTACCTGCAGAAACTTACGGCAAAGGATCTGTCTTGGAAATTCCAGGAGATGAGGAGGGGAAAGGTGCTCACCTGGGGTTGGGGCTTGCCTACAGCATGAGAAGGTGACAGAAATCACAGAGTGGTTTGGGTTGGAAGAGACCTCAAGGATCATCCACGGGCAGGGACCCCTTGCATTGGAGAGCCCTGCTCCAAATCCCACCCAGGCTGGAGCACCTCAGGGATGGAGCATCCGCAGCTCCCCGCACCCACCTCGGGGCTCCTCTGCGAGCCTGGGTTGCCACAATGGCACTTCATTCCTGTAGGAGGATGGTTTTGGGATGTGCAGGGGCCCCGGGAGCTGGGTTCCTGCCGGGCTCTTCCTTCCAGGCGCTCCTGGGGTGTGGCTGCTCTGCGAGGAGCCGTGGCTGGCACCGAGACTGCTCGGGGCTGAGAGGGGACAGCCCCCGGGGCCTCAGGTGAGGCTTAAAAGGAATTCGAGCTGCCAAAGGCAGAACAGGGTGTTTGAAAACACAGCCCTCAGCTTTCCCAGTCTCCGTGGAACCACATCCAGTCTGTGCTCATCAACAGGCCAAGGCTCCTTTTATAGTAAAAACAAATATTGGAGGGGCCTGGGGCCAAATGCCACTTTTTTGTCAATCTGCATTGCTGGTGTGATTTCCAGAGCTCTGAGCCCTCAAATCCTGACCAGAGGAGGGAGAAGGCATGATGGTTGGCACTTTTGGAGTCGGGCTGTGGCACCACCAACCGCCAGGGTCTGGAGCAATTCCACCTTTCTTGTGGCTGTTACCTGGACTTGGCTCCTCTTCCTTTAAAATGTCCTTAATGAACTTCATATCCCACAGGGCTGATGCTGCCTGCAGTGTTCTATCCCTCCTTAAACAAATGGCTGGGCATTTTCTCCTTGGTGTGGGACACAGAGGAGAAGGAAGGAAAGAGGTAAGCAAGGAGGAAAGGCAGATGTAAGCACTCCTGGCTTTATTATAGTCAGTTTAAATGCAGTGGTGGCTGGAGCACGAGTCCAGAAAATCTCTTTGCACATGTGCAGAGTAAGGGCTGGGACTTTAAACTTCCTCCTGGGTAAAACTCTGTGAAATTTTCTTTATTTAAAAGAAACTTTTTTATAGAACCTTTAAAGTAGGTGAAAGGAATGTTTCATAGAGGTGACTGGAGAACAGATCTGCTCCCAGGAGCTTTGGGTAAAAAATGGATGTCGCAATCAATATGCCAGCCTTGAATATTTTATCAAACCAGAATTATTTAACTACAGCTTCCATTTGGATCTATAGAGTCTGGAAGACTGTAGGAGCTGGGCATGCGGGATTTTGCTGCCGCTGAAATCGGCAGAGGAGGGAGATGCTGCCGGCGCTGTTCTGCTGGCTCCGCGCTCCATCTA
>WBMY01002315.1:68907-79596 GCA_013397315.1 Donacobius atricapilla | reverse complement strand
CAGTGCCCCGGCGCGGGGTTCCGGGGGGACACAGAGCCCCGGCCGCGGGGTTCCGGGGGGACACAGAGCCCCGGCCGCGGGGTTCCGCCGCACGGCTGCAGCCGTGGCCGCCGAGACGTTAATTCTGAAGAATTTAAGATTTTAGGAAAGTTAAGTTGCCGAGTTAGCTGAAGTAGATAGATAAGATTTGTTCATAGTTAACAGAAGCCGGATCCTAGATAAGCTATCCCGGATCTGGTAACTCACTGCTTGTCAATTTTATGTTTGTGTAGCTGTGGTTGTAATGAAAAGCAGAATGTGATAAATAGATCTCAGGAGCACAAAACAGTTGCAGTTTTTCCCATGCTTGAAGAACCCAGTGAACACAGGAAACTGTAAATTCTACCAAGGATTCGTTTGTCATGTATGCACTGAAAAGGTGGAGAGGTCAGAACGAGGAAGACTTATTTTACTCCATCATTTTAAATGACCCCTCCCCAGAATAGACCCTTGACCCATTTCAGGGAACGAATTGTTTAATAGCCTCCTTGCCAATCAGCATATGAAGCAGAGAAGAGGAGGTGACAGGGGTATGAATATGCATTTGTATTTTGTGTGTTCACCACCTTTGTCAATAAAAGGCTTTGTAATCACCTGTGATCTCCGTGGTGCGCATTAGGGAGCGATCCCAGCGCTGCTCGGTGTTGTAATAAACACAGGCTTTCTAACCCTAAACTGTTAGAGAGGCTTTGTCCGTCACAGCTGGACATTGATATTAGATCGATATTCACATTTTAATAATTCACTGCGTTTGCGGGCTTTTCCCGCATGAAGATAACTCAGTCTCGGCCACCTTATTACCATAATAAACCATGCCCCCCCGCCTTTTCCAGCCTTTTCCAGCCTTTTCCGGCCTTTTCCAGCCTTTTCTGGCCTTTTCCAGCCTTTTCCAGCCATTTCCAGCCTTTTCTGGCCTTTTCCAGCCTTTTCCGGGCTTTTCCGGCCTTTTCCGTAGCGCGCTGGTGTGAGAATGAACCGAGGCGCAGAGGGGAGCAGCTGCAGGGCTTCCTCACCCTCCTGCAGCCAGCGCTCCCCGCGCACCTGCAGAGCCCCAGGAATATTCTGGGCACGGCTCCCAACCTCGGGCTCCTTCTCTATTTTTGAGAGAGAAAACCCCGGTATTTGCAGAGCCGCTCGGCTCATATTTTGCCCGACCAGGTTAATTGTTTTTCTCCCCGGCCCTTAGCGCTGGCTGTGAGCGGGCCCCGCTCAGGCATTCCCTGCGCAGACATTAATTAACGTGTGTTTTGCTGAAATCCCGAGCCCTGCCGCGGGACGGGAGCCAGGCAGAGCCCCGCAGGTCGGGCAGGGCTGGGGCACAGCCAGGCCCTTCGGCTGAGCCGGGCGCCGCTGCTGGGATTCCAACCCTGTCCAAACAAGAACTCTGGCCGGAGGATGAGGAGGTGTTTCCTGGACGTGTCAGCATCCGGAGCAGCGCGGGCCCTGCCAGCCTCAGCATGCCCAGACAGCTCCAGCAGCGCAGGCCGTGCCTGAGGAAAGGCAGAGCGCCCAGGACAGCGGGGACGTTAGAGCCCGGCTTTGCTGCCAGCCCTGGTGCAGCTCGGCCACGCTGCCCCCGGCCCTGGCACTCAGCGGGCAGCCACTGACACAGGGCAGCGCGTCAGTCCTTCCCTGGAGCCCCCATAAATACAGCTCCCGGTCTTCCTGCCTTGCTCCCGGTGATGGTCGCATTCTTTGTGACATTTTTTGAAATCAGGCAACAATCTACAAAACCCTCGCTGTGGAGAGGATGATTTTGTTTTTTTTTTTTGGTGATTTGGCTGAAGAAAGGGAGTTGGAAAGTAAATAAAAGCTCAAATTAGATTTATATAAACATAACCTCACTTTTTACAGAGGAACACACAGCCATATGGGCTTTTTTAGCTCTGCCCTAAAGTAGCAGCTGCTGCAGGTCTCAGGAAGTTTCCACCCGCACTTCATGAATTCTTGCTTTTTCACCTCTCAGTTTTTCTCTCTAGGGCTTTTAAACAAGTTTTATTGTAGTGTTTATACAGCCAACTCACTCTGCCTTTGGTTTATGTTTTTCTCGCCTGCAGCCACTGAATTTTGAGGTTTATTAGTTACAGGTATCTGAAATCACATTTTTTTTAAAAAGAATTGACTGCCTAATAAAGCCCCTTAAAAGTTTCTGTTTAAGGCAATTGCCCTCCACCCCAGGATCAGGTTCCTACTGAGTTATACCCAGGATCAACAACTTCTCTGTGGCTGTTTGTTACCACCAAGGTAAATAACAAGAACCCCATCCATTCCAATAAATCAGGTCTGCATCAATTCATTGGAGAACTATCCAAGCAAAGAGTTGTTTTTGGAAACAAACTGTAAAGGAGAAGGCTGATTGTCTTCTGGCCTGGAATCGTGCAAACCAGAGCTCGAGCTCCATCAGTCCAAACCCCCCGTGGCCTGGGGCTCTGCTCTCACACCCAAAGCCGGGCACTGCAGGGAAAGAGAGACCACTGCAGTTCCCCCCTCACATTAGGATTTTCCGCACAGTTCCAGAAGCACAGGGGGTGCAGGGGTGGCTCCAGGCTCCCCACACCATCTGTGCCCCACAGATCCCTCCTCCTACCACTGACCTCTGAGGACAGGGCTCCAGGGCCAGGAACTAAATGATAAATAAGGCTCAGTGTCCAGGTGTTTTCCATCGACCAGGGAAACCTGTTAAACACCTCCAGACCTCCCTGCCTCCCTTCTGACTGCCTGGAGAGACCCGTGGGGCTGGGGTGGGAGCCAGCCTTGCTGCGAGATGCCAACCAGCTTCCTTTGGGGGTTCCTCTGGTGACCCCCGGCCCTGGAGTGGCAGCTCCTGCACAGTGAGTTACTGTCCCCTGGCACTGGCACTAGGAGCTTTTCTTATTCAGAGCAGCCGAGAAATTGGATTTCGAGTTTGTTTGTTTTGGCCTGGACATTACAAACATACACAAGGACCCAGCGGTGACTCCCCTCCTCTCCCCTCCCTCGGGGTGTGGAACAGCATCTCTCCAGCCACCGCTCAGTTCTCCGTGGTTTCCTCCCCACCGTGGCAGGTGAAGCTCCCTGTGCTGGGGGGCAGAGCCCAGAAACCCCCGTGGCTGAGGGCAGCTCCTGCTCTGGCCCCAGGGGACAACAGGCGCGGCTGGGAATGGCCCTGGTGCCGGGGGGATGTGGGGACGAAGGTGACCCACACTCAGCCCCTGTCCTTAGACAGCTTCTGCCCCGGTTCCATGTCCCGTCACAGACAGATGGGCCCTTCCTCTGCCTGGAATGGTTCCGAAAAAGAAAAGGGGGGCCATAAATGAGACAACACTGCAAATATTTGCAGATTCAGAGCGGTTAAATTCTGAAAAACTTCAGCTTGCAAAACTTCTGCTGAGATGTGGCTTCTGCCCAGTCGGGGGTTATTTCTCTGTAGGGAGGCTCTGCCCTCCCTTGCTCCCACCCCTGCTCCGGGCTGGGTCAGCAGTGGGGGAGGAGGCGAAGGCTTTTTGTATCCAAAAATACTTTGTTTAGAGCTTTAGGAACATTTAAATGTATTGTCAGTCGTATTCAGAACAACTGTACAGAACACTTGAGTTTGAAGTGGAGCAGGATATTCACACAGGAGGCACAAATTCCCTATTCTCCCCTGCCCTGCCCATCGACAGGTCATGAAAGGTTTGTCCTTTGCAGCCCCACGAGTTACAAATGCTGGCTGGGGGGAGGATCATCTCATGCCTACTCCGAATTTCAGTTCTAATATCAACCCTAAAGGCTCCCATATGTTTTGAGCAGTTTGATGCATTAATTTCACGCTTTTGCTCCCGACACTGGAGAGGCACAGGATTTTGTTAAGCTGTTTAATGGCAGTAAATTTCTTTAGCAGACAGTATTTTACGAGCTGCAGAAATACCTGCAAGGCTTGAGCAGGTGCCAGCAGTCCCAAAAGCCTGAAGTGAGTAAGTGTGTGCTGGAACAGAGACTTCTGCAAATTACAATTTATGGATCACAAAGTCAAAACTCAGAACATGCTGCAGTGGGCTGCCACTATCCCTTGTCCACAGTTCCCCTGCAGCTCTCTCGGAGCCCCTTTAGGTTCTGGGAGGTACCAACAAGGTCTCCCTGGAGTCTTTCATTGTGCATCAAGTGAACTTGATCCCCCTCCTCAGAGACCACCCCGGGGCAGGGAGGGTGGTGGGGATGACCCAGCCCTGCCCTCACAGCCCCAGGGGTGAGGGCTGGGGGAGAGGAGAGGAGAGGGCCAGCCCAGGGCTCCCCCCAGACCCCCTCCTCTCCCCGTGCCTCTGCCCTGACATTTGCCCCAGCTCCCACCCGCATTCCTCTGCAGCCAAGAACCACCTCTTCTCCCCAGCCACCCGCCGAGTCTCGGCTGGTTTTTAACCCTGCCTGGGCTGGAAGGGGATCCCCTTTTCCCCAGAGCTCCCCAGGCAGGGGAGAGGGGAGGGTTACCCACAAAACCAGGGTCCTGCTAAAAATCCCACCTCGGAAGTGCTCATATGTAAATGTGGACGCCCAAACGCAGCAGAAGGGCCCCCACGGGGGCTGGCAGAGACCTCCCCCATCCCTGCACCTCAGCATCTCCCCGCTCTGCTCCTTCCCGAGGCTCCTGCAGGCCCCCCAGTGCCCCCGGGAACTTCACCACGCGCGGGGCTGTGACAGGGCTGCTCGGGGCACCCAGGGGTGCCCGTGCCCCACAGGGGGCCCAGCCCTGCCCCAGCCCCACTGCCCCCAGCCGGGCAGGGGGCCCCGAGGCAGGAGCACAGCTCACCTGCTCAGCCCTGCAGCAGCTCCAGCCTCACCCAACTCACCTCCGAGTTATTGCAGCACAAGCGAGCAAACACCCACCAAAGGGAGCAGGCCTTGAGGAGGAACCAGGGGCTGCTGAGCAGAAAGAGCCCCCTGCAGCTGTGAGCTCCTTGGACACTCACCTTGGCGAGAAAACATTCCAGCTCTCTGGCAAATCAGATAGATACGCAGTGTAACAGAGCAGACTGAGCAGGGATGCCTGCCAGCTGGACTGCCTGATGTTTTCAGTGGCTATCAGGAGCATCACTTGATGCAGAGAAGAACAAATCCATCCCTCAGGGACTCAGTGGCAGGTCCTGGGGTAGTGCCAGAGCTGAGAGGCAAGGGGAGAGCTGTGGGACAAGGAGCAGGGCAGAGCCCAGCGCCAGGAGCTGCTGGCTCCCGGGGGAAGGTGCAGCTCCTGGGCACTTGGGAAGGTCACTGAAGCGCTGCAGGGAAAATTGACACTACAGCGTCTCAGGGACACACACACACTCTGCCCCTAAGAGAGCTGAGGCTGTAAAGCTGTTTTCCACAAAATTCTTCACATTCCAGTTCCAGGGCAGCTCCACGGGCTGAGTCAGCCACGGAGCCGGCAGAGCCGTGCCCTGCCCCTCTCACCAGGGTGTGCCCTGTGTGCCCACTCCTTGGTTTTGCATCCTTGCTCAGGACAAAGCCCCAGCTGCGTGTGGCTGCAATTTTATACCATTTGCTTTCAGCAAGCTGATCGGATTCCTCAAACCCACTGCCTTGGCGCAGTGGCAGCAGCCTGTTAGCCTAATTCCAGTAAGGATTTAAAAACCACAAACACCCCTTGTTTTTGACCACAACTGTAGGTTTAGTACACCAGAAGTTACTGTTGAGATGTGTTATTTCCAAAAGACTATTGCAAGATCCTAGTCATAAGAAGGTTGGACAGACTTGGTAAAAACCAGCACAGCACAGCCCCTCCTTTCCAGTTCCTCCTGGCCAGGCACACCGTGCACCTCCCACCCGTGGGCACAAGGGCTCCTCAGATCCAAGAGGACTCCAAGGAAATACTTTCCTCGGGCTGTGCTGGATGCAAGGGGACACGGAATTGCTTGCAAGTGAATAGTCGGACTCCTAAACTTTTTAACCTTCCCCTTCTCCTGTATTTCCAAGTGCCCCCAGTCCTGGTGGGAGCTCGGGGAGCCCGCGGGGCCCGGCTGCCCCTGCTCAGGCCCTGCTCTGGCTGCAGGTGGTGCACAGGAGGCTGGCCTTGGCCAGGGTGAAGGGTTTGCCCGTCAGCAGCGTCTCACACTCCAGGCAGGCAAAGTGCTTGTTGTGCCAGGCCAGCCCTTCCACCTGCTGGTAGTCCTCCGAGAAGATGATCTGCGGGACAGACAGACAGACAGACAGACAGACAACTGCTTATTTCCATCACCTCACCCAGCTGGGGCGATGCAGGAGCAGGGAGAACCCACCCCACATCTCCCACCAAGCCCATCAGCCGTGGAGGTCAGCAATGGGGACATAAAATAATCACAGGATGGTTTGGGGTGGAAGGGACCTGAAATGGTCACCTTGTCCTCACCCCCTGCCCTGGGCAGCGACACCTTCCCCTAGCCCAGCTTGCTCAGAAGCCCTGATTGAGCCTGGCACTGGCAGGAGCAGAGGGCCACCGGGGGGTTCCCCCCAACACTAGAGGGATCAGAGGGTCTGCAGCTGGTACAGGGGGATCACAAGACTCTGTTCCCTCCCTGCCCTGGCACAGGGGATCACAGGACTCTGGACCCTCCCCGCCCCGGCACAGGAGGATCACAGGGACTCTGTTCCCTCCCCACCCCAGCACAGGGGGATCCCAGGACTCTGTTCCCTCCCTGCCCCAGCACAGGAGGATCCCAGGACTCTGTTCCCTCCCCGCCCCAGCACAGGAGGATCCCAGGTCCTCACCTCGTCGCAGCCGGCGCAGCGGGGCCGCAGGCTCTCGCAGTAGTGGCGCCCGCACCAGGCGGCCCCGGCCTTCCAGAAGTAGATGAGGTCGACGAGGGGCTCGGCGCAGCGGCAGCACACGAAGCAGCCCGGGTGCCACTGCCGGGAGTAGCCGGCGCGGTCGGCGTAGACCACGGGGCAGTCCCCGGGCACCGGCTGCTGGCAGGTGTCGCAGCGCTGCAAGAGAGGGACAGCGGTCAGCGGGCTGGGCACGGCCGGGTGGGCACGGCCGGGTGGGCACAGAGGGCTGGGCACGGCCGGGTGGGCACGGCCGGGTGGGCACAGAGGGCTGGGCACGGCCGGGTGGGCATAGCCGGGTGGGCACAGGGGGGGCTGAGCACGGCGGGGTGGGCACATCAAGGCAGCGCTTGATTCCACCACTGGAGCCCCGAGCACTGCACCCATGGGGAAGGCTCCTTGGGACCTTTGGTCCACGGGCACAGGGGGAAGACAGCAGTCTTCTGAGTAGCTCATTTTTGAGGGGTCTTTGGGACCCCCCCCAAACTAAAACCTTCACCAAAATCCAAAGGTTCTCAAAGAAAAGGTTAAGAACTCCTATAGTGCAGGAGTGCAGCACATCAAAGATGTCAGTTTGAAAAGAGATCAGGAACTGTGGTCTTTTCTCATTGTTTTGTCTGTGCCTAACTCAGTTGTCACTCCACAGATTTCAGCAAGTGTTTTCCATTTCTAACAGGCCACAGAGCCAGAATTAGATGTGATTAATTTCAAGATTAATGACATTGGTGCACATTACACACGGGACCAACTGGGTTTGCTCTTTATCTGTGCCTGCAGAGCGATGCCGTGATTAGTGAAGAGCCAGCTTTGAGCTGCACCAGGAGGCTGGCAGGGTGCCGTTCCAGTTCCCACTGAAGCTGGGAGCAGCCTGTGTGTCACACGGGCTGTGGGTACACGGCTGTGCCCCACCAGAGCGCTGGCACAGCCGTGTCCCCCTCCAGCATGCTCCAGGTGGCAGAGGGTCAGGGACTGGGAATGCCCCCGTGATCAGATGATGACTCGCAAACACCCCAGGTTAAGTCAACAGCTTCTCATGGGTATCATAATAGAACCATAGAATGGTTTGGGTTGGAAGGTGCGGTAAAGATCACCCAGTCCTGACCCCCGTCCAGGGGCACAGACACCTCCCACTTGCCCAAGGGAAGAGGAGACACAAACCCAAGATTTCTCAGCAGCAAAGTAAACTAACAGTCCCTGAGCTGCAGGAGGCCACGCGGGATGGGGCAGGGATAGAAAAGGGACAGTCCCCACCACTGCCAGCCCTTGCCCCGGCTCACACGGAGTGCTGGGACCCTGCTCCTTGCACCCACCGAGTTTCCTTCCCCTCCTCTCTCCCGCTGCTCAGCGGAGGCCACGGGACAGCTGCACCCCCAGGTGGATTTCTCTGCTTGGTCACTGATCCTTCCGCCCCCCATGCGTTTCACCATCGCCTCCTCCCTCCCTCAGCTGGCCTTGCAGTGGCTGCCCCACTGCCCTTGGGGCCGTTCCACCTCGCTGGTGGGCACTGCCCGTTTTCCCAGGAAATCCAGGCTGCCAGGGCTGGAGGAGACAGAATGTTTCCTGGCTTGGCTGTTCTGCGCAGCTGAAAGGGGATACGTGTGCTGACACTGCTCCTTCCACCACGGAGGGCTTCAGACACATTTCCGAGCACTCGCAGCCTGTCCGTGAAGGGGGAAGCTGGGCACGGAGCAGGAACTGTGGCATTTCAGGTCTGGCGGAAGGAGCCCAGCACGGGGCAGCTGGCAGAGCCCTCGTGGGCAGAATGGACACAGGGCCCCGAGGAGTTCTGCACCCATCACGCCCCACCGAGGCCTTTCCCTGCACCCCAGCAGCTCCCTGAGGCTCCAGATTTGGGGTCAGCCCCAGAGCCAGACCCTGCAGCTGCCTCTGCCCTGTCAGCCCCAAGAAGCCACAGACACAGCAGCCCAGCCCTGCTTATCTTGCAGGATCTAAAGCAAGAACAAACACAGCAGTTTCCAACCCTGAGCTTAAGTTTCTTGCCAACAAGGACTGTTAAAAAAACAACTTATTTTGCTGTTTCTTTTCTATGGAAATTATTCACAGGAAAAAAGTGAAGAAGTGAACATTTCCCAAGCATTGTATAACCTCCATATCCTGCTATTTACATACTACAAAGAGGTGATTCTTCAGATTTGAGGTGAGATTACAGCTTGGTGCTCCTTTTACATCTCCATCGTGCAGGCAGAGGAGTGAAGACTTTATTAGCTAAATTACTGGAGGTGTTGGCCAAACAAGTGTCCTGCTCTCTCAGGCTTCCCCATCCTGCTCATCCCCAGCTCCTGTTTGCAGTGCCAGCTCCCAGGGAAGGAGCTCCCAGACACCATCAGCACTCAGCACTCCCTGCATTGCTGGCCTCAGGCTTTTGGGAACAATGACGAATTTGGTCAATTGCTGCAGGATTTGATTTGATTCCAGGGCAGTGACTTGTACCACCAGAGGAGTTCCCAGTTTTGGGGAGGGTAAGGATTCTGTGCTCTGTGGAGAACACTCATCTGGTGGGACAGACTTGCAGCAGGGATGTGCAGGAAGATGAGGTCTGGGTCAGCAGGGCCAGTGGCCCCAGTCCTTCCCGGCTCTGCCGTGCCCTGGGCTGCACAGCGTGGCTGTCCCCGCGGATCTGCCACTGCTGGGAAAGCTATTCCATTTTTCAGCTGGTGCCTTGAGAGAAATGATGCTTCAAGCTAAGGAGAATAACATCACAGTTAGATATTTATTTATTTGAAAGGACAAACTCGCAGTTTAAGTAAACCCTCATTGCTAGGATGACTTATTGATATGTTTAAAGGAAACCTTCCTTTTTTGGCCATTTTTTATCTTAAAATTCAGTGTTTTGTTGCAATAGTGAAAATCTTTTCTGTGTCACTGGATTCAAAGTCAGAAGTACGTTAACAGACCATGGCAGAGGGGAGACATTACCCAATATGGACTGAAAATGAAAACTGCTCTTTATGTGTACAACCTCAGAGCAGGAATGGCAGGAAGGAATCTCCTCTTAAAAACTCTTGGGCACCATTTGCTTTTTCAGCTTTAAATCCTCTGCTGCAAGTCACCCTCACAAGGACCAGGACAAGGTATTTCACTCACCATATTTTATGATAAGCATCTGTTCAGCAGCCACTCCAGACAGTGCTGGGGGAATATAAATCTAAAAGGGTGTTGAGGAATCTCAACCATTTCTCTTTGGAAATGTATTTGTATGCCCAGGGACCCAGGGCAGCTGTTTACATTTCTGCAGAGTGATTACAGCCCTGGGAATTCTATCTCCATGTTAACCAGACAGAGCCTTCACCTCCTGTCATTTGTGGTCTTTCTGGGTAAGAAGCCCGCCTGGAAATATTGGCTTTTATCACAGAATGGTAAAGGTTGGAAAAGACCTCCAAGATCAAGTTCAGCTTTCAACTAAATACCACCACCCACACCACCCATATCATCCAGGGACATGTCATGCCCAACCTTTGAGAGCTGCCAAGAACCCAGAGCTCAAACCAGCTCCCACCGCGAGAATCCCCTGACCTTGGTGCCTCAGCAAGGCCTCAAATGAAGGAGAGGAGAACGTCCCTCATCAGCCCTGCCAGATGGACCCTTGAGCTCAGCAGGGCTGGTGGGAGCAGAGGGTCCCTCCGGGCTCTCACAGTGCTGCTCCAAAGCATCACAGCGGGACTGAGCACCTGTAGCAGGCATGGGGACTCCCCTGGGAGCAGCACAGGGACCAGGCACCCATCACCCTGCCTGCTGGGAGCTTCTGCCCCTGGAGTCGAGACCAAATCTATTCCCAGTGGCTTCCTGAGCCCAGAGCGGCCCAGCGCTGCCATGCCATGCCATGCCATGCCATGCCATGCCATCAATCCCATCCCATCAATCCCATGCCATGCCATGCCA
>WBMY01002315.1:52273-68786 GCA_013397315.1 Donacobius atricapilla | reverse complement strand
CCGTTGGGCGACTCGGGGGCTCTGCCGGGGTCGACGCTCTTGTCCTGGGGCTTCTCCTCCTCCTTCCCGCCGCCGGCCTGGCCCGGCAGTGCCACCTCTCCGACTCCCAGCGCCTCGGCCTTGTACCTCCTCACGAACTCCNCTGCCGCGCCAGGCGCCGCCGCCGCCGCCAGGCCCCGTCCGTGCCCGCCACCGGCTGCAGCTCCTTGGGCACCAGCTCCATGTACTGCATGGCCTGCGGGAGACACCTCTCTGAGCTGCCGGGGCACCGGGATGTGCCACGAGCAGCAGCGAACGCGCCCTGCCCTCCCTTCTCCTGCTGGAGTTCAAACCCACAGTGCAGGAGTAAAAGGCTCAACTGGCTTCGATGCCAGGCTGTTATAAATTGTCCCAGCCTCAGGAAACAGACTAGGCATTTTTATGGTGGTTTAGGTTACTTTTTGTTTGTTTTTTTGAAAACCAACCCCAGTCTGCCCAGGAAAGCAAAGCAGCACAGGCAGACCTGCTTTGCACAAAAATCCCAGCACAGCACACCCTCCCTCGCTGGCACTACCATGACGCTTTCCCGTGAAATTTGATAACACAGCTGCTGAAAAGACTGAAAACCCATGAACACCCAAACCCACGAGCAGCCCTCTATTGCCTTGTGCTGGGACACGGAGAGCTGCAGGCCACACTAAGCACCCCAGAGCCCCGTGGGGGTGTGGGCAGAGCAGTTCACAGTGAAAGACCATCCTTTATCAATTAATGAAATCATCATAATACAGGAAAAATTCAGGAGCAGTTGGGTCTGTGACACTGACAGCCACCAATCCCACCTGAGTGCTGATTTCACAGCAGAGGGAAGGTGTTTGGTCACTGATGCCCGGTGACACCAAAAGGAAATGCCCAAAAACTGTTGGAAAGGAAGTCTCTGACTTAACTGGCCACTGCCTCCAGAGCAGAGCAAACCCCTCCCAGTCTCAGGCTGGGTTAGTGCTTGTGGGCCATAGGGGAGTTAACTTCTCCTGGCCGCGAGTAAGGGAAGGGAGTTTCCCACTCGGCATTTTCCTATTGTAGTGTGAAGAGTGACAGGGCAGCCAGTTGGCTCCCTGCCCTTCCCTGCGAGACCAGCATCCAGCTGCATTAGATTTGCTTCTTACTGGGTCAGCGCTCGAAAACTCCGTCTTAAGAAACTCAGCAAAGAGATTTAACCCTTTGTGGCACATCGGCTGGTTCAGGCTGGGCTTTTCAATGCAGAAATGCGTGCACAGCACTGAACTCTTCAGCATTTCAGGAAAAACTTCCAAGTCACTTCCACCTTGGCCACTCTGAGCAGCGCTGCTGGGCGGAATTCCTGACAGGAAATTTGGAACGGCAGCAGATAATGATTCAATGGAAGCAGAGCTTCTTCCCCACGTTTTGGGGTGCAGGTTAGAATCACTGCACACTGGGATATCGGACATCAACACTCGGTCAAAGGCGGGGTTGATGTCCAGTTTCCTGGGAAGGCTGTTGCCCTGCGAGGAACAGCTGCTTGGAGAGCTGTGGATGCTGGGGCAGTGATTTGGTGCACAAAAGGCTTTCACAGAGCTGAGGAATCCTAAGAGGAATGACAGAAGAAAGAGATAAGATTTCCCTGACTGCTCCTCCCAGGCTCACACAGGCACTGCCCCACAAACGGACAGGAAACAACTGAACCGATGCTGTGGTCACCAGGACAGCACCAGCAAAGCAGCCACGTGGAGGGATCGCAGTGGGAGAAACCCTGAATCCACTGATGTGCCAAGACTAATGAACACTGATACCAGAGCAGGGGGCCAGCACGGGCACCTGGAGCCTCCTGGTCCGCTCCACCCCCACATCTCCATTCCCAATATAAAGTGTCTGTGCTGAGAGAGGAAAGCAAAGCCTCAAGGCTTTTTAGAAAGCTTCCTTAAAGCCTGCTCTGGGGCAGGTTTCAGTATCTGCCCAGACGTGCAGTGGGACTTCACTCCCTGACCAAGGCAATGCTTAGAGTTATAATTGCAGATGTCATAAAAATGTGTCCAGAGAAAAGATTAGGGGGGAAAAAAAATCTAATCTGACACCAAAAACTGCCATGAAGAATAAGAAAAAGTTGCTACATCTGCTGCTATCACATACTGTTATGGCCAATGCTTCACTATGTTGCCTGAGTGCAGGTAATTTGGAGGAAGAGCATTTTAGTTTTCACTGTTCACTACTGGATCCTGGGGCTATTTTCTGAGCTGTTCTTTTCACTCTCCCCAAGGACCTGGGTATCTGCTTCATGACTTCTGCAGGCACGGCTTAACAAGAACATGCTCTGAGCTTCCTCCTATTATCGACCATCCACTTCAGCAAAACAAGGCTGAAAGCCATCCCAAGTTTCCAGCCTGCCTTCAGGAGGAAACCACTGGAGCGAGGCAGTTGTGCACTAACAGCTTTTTGGCCCAAATCCCTTTGAAAGTATCCCGAGAGTGGCTGACATCCAACACTTCTCCTCAAAGTCTGTCAAGTTGATCTGCAAGCCAGAATTTATCAAGGTTGTCTCCAAAGCTCCTGCTTGTTGTTTACTTGAACCAAGAGATATTCCAGCCTGTCTGGCACTATGAAGAGATCAAAAACTTTCACAGAGTTTTTGAATCTCCCCCATCAGGTCGGTGAGACTGGGCTGGGAGCTTAGTTTTGCATCCAGCTCTTGGTACAGGACCATGCTCCCCATCTCCCCTTTTTACCCTCTGTTCTTTTTATGAAACCTAGACAGAGGGATTTTGTACCCTCAGAGCTGCCCCTTGCCAGCAGCACAGGGATGGAGCTGGGTGCTGCAGGAGGGGGAGAACTGGGCTCCCAGGGCTGCATTTGGGATCACCCCGAACACACTCTCAAGAGGGCGAGTGCAGGGCCATGGAAGACAAAATCAGCCCAGAGGCCACAGAGTTGGGGCATCCCTTAGGGCAAGGGGCTGACCCTGCCCGAGGCACCACCGGCACCCCGCTGCAGCCCACGGCAGCCGGGTGGGTTCCGGATCCCTCCGGGCTGGCAGCCAGCTCAGTGCCCAGGCTGCTGGGAACAGGGCCATCATTGTTCTCCGAGCCCGCAGCAGCTCCCCGCTGCCCCTGGACCCGCGGAAGGCAAAGGCTGCTCACAAACATTCCTGCTGGGCCAGCTCCACAGAGCCCGGGAAGGGAAGGGAAGGGAGGGGAAGGGAGGGAAGGGAAGGGAAGGGAAGGGAAGGGAAGGGAAGGGAAGGGAAGGACCTCGGTGAAGCATCCCCAGCACACAGCTCACCCCCCCACCCTGTCCAAGACCCTCGGGGCACCTGGCTTTTAAGCTGAATTAACCACTCTGGCTCTGGGGGCTGCAGCTGCACTTTCACATCTGTATCCCAAATTCTTTAAAAAGGTCTGGTTGCATTTTCAGCAGCTTTCAGCTATTTGTATCAACAGCTTGCAGCTATTTGTTTCATTTGAGGAGCAGAAGCTCTTCACCACTCCTGACAGTGGAATACAGAATGGTTTTATACCACAGCACAGTGAAAAGCCAGCTAAAAGCTTTCCCTCAAGAAAGGCTCTGCTGGCTCACACTTCCACATGCTGAAAACCACTTCCAGCCCTTCCCACACAGCTGGTCCAGATGGAAACCAGGCATGGGAGGGAGGTGGAGCTGGGCCGGGGGCTTGGCTTTGGATCCAGCCCTCGGAACAGGACCACACTCCCTAGCTCGCCTTTTTACCCTCAGCTCTCTTTATAACATATTTTTTCTTTGGCCCACATTATGCTTCAACTGTAAGGAAAAAATTCCCAGCTCCAGAGGTTGATAAGAGAGTGGTTCTGCTGGCAGCAGCACTGGGCAGAGCTGCTGCCCACGCAGACAGGAGCTGCAGGCAGGAGCTCTCAGGCACAGAGCTCAGCTCTCGGCCAGGCTTGCACGCCCGGGCACAAGGAGCCCTCCCAGTCCTGCTCCTGGGAGCAGGAAGCTCCTCAAGGCTGCTGGAACAGGGATGGGCTGCTGTTCTTCACCAAAGGGAGGGTGAGGGACCCCTCCAGCAGCTCAGGGATGCTCTCGGAGAGCAGGAGAGGAGCCCTGAGGCACAACCACCCAGCTGCCCGCCAGCCCCATGTGCCCACCAGAACCCAGATCCCTTCCTGCTCCTCTGCTTGCCCAGCCCAGACACCCCCAGAAGGTCTGCAGGAGTTGTTCTCACATCCAGCCTGGGGCTTTGGAGCAGGCATGGGCTGCATAGGGCTGCAGGACAGCAGGGATGGGATCTCTCCTCAGCCATGCTCTTCCTGCAGATGAGCTTCACCAAAAGAGTGAGTTTCTAGTTGTAAATTCCATTAAGACTGCTCCTAGAAATGTAAACAAACCTATAAAACCCAAAGGCATTCCATCCCCCTCTCCTACCTACTCTGCTTATTTCCAGTTTTCCAGAACACGGAGTGCTCCGTACATTTTTGCTCTCTGAGGCACACCACGGTTTACCATTTTCCCCCGATTACTTTATTGCAGAGCGGGGCTCTGCTCCCCAGCGAGCGACCCCAGCCCGCCGTGGATCCCCTTACCAGCTTCTGGGTGAGCCCCGGGGGGGCCCACTCGTAGGTGATGGTGTCGAAGGTGGGGTCCTTGCCCGAGATGTTGGGGTTGGTGACGATCATGCGGTTCCTCTTGTAGATGCGGGCGCCGTCGCCGCCCTTGAGCCGCGCCGTGAGCGTGGCGTACTTGGAGTCGGAGAGCAGGCGGCCGATCTTGCGGTCATCGTCCAGCTCCGAGCTCAGGCCGTGCTCCTCCTGGCTGCACTTGCACGACTTGCAGATCTTCCTGTGCCCCCCAAGAGAGCGTCCCCGGCTGTCAGCTGGGCCCGGGGCTCACACAGCGGCTCAGTCGGGGCCAGCAGCCTCTCCCAAGGGTCAAACACAGCCTGGCCTTGCGGCACGGACAAAAGGCTCAGGATGGAATGGGCTGGGTTGGAAGGGACCTCAAATGCCACCCAGTGCCACCCCTGCCAGGGCAGGGACACCTCCCACTGCCCCAGGCTGCTCCAGCCCCAATGTCCAGCCTGGCCTTGGGCACTGCCAGGGATGCAGGGGCAGCCACAGCTGCTCTGGCATCCTGTGCCAGGGCTGCCCTCCCTCCCAGGGAACGATTTCTCCCCAGTATCCCATCTAACCCTGCCCTCAATGGGAAGCCATTCCCCTTGTCCTGGCACTACAAAATCTGCTGCCTCCCTCCCACCCACAGGGAGCTGCTGCTTCCCCTGAACTCCGGAAAGCCCTTCAAGCATCACTAGATTGGAGATCGGTCTCACCAGATTCCAACAGACCAGCACCAGCCTTGCCTAATAGGAATCTTTACATGCCATTAAAAAAGTGACTGCTGGAAGGAACTGATGCTTAATTGACTGTAATTTGAATGATAATAGGTATAAATCACACAGACAAGTGTCTAAGGACACTCTGGTGGCCACCACTGCCATCAAACACTAATAGCATATGGGGCAAAGTAACTCTGACACAACCCTGAGGATTTCAGCAGGATCTTGGAGTTAGAATGAGTCCAACCAGCCTTTAATGGAGTCAATAAAAAAAATGGTTGTGCTTTCAGCAAATGAGTGCTTTGAAATTTGGATTTCACACAGCTGAGGTATCACAAGTGGGAGCTGAAGGCATCCAAGGCATTCCAGCTGCAGCAGCACAGCTGGACCACAGCCTCCCTGAACCACCACCACGGGCCCAGCGAGCTCCCCAGGAGCAGAGAGGAGCCCAGTGTTCGTGAGGCAGCTCAGAGGGCACCAATTCTCTTTTAAATAGTGACATCTGGATGTTGGCATTCCATTTTGGAGCCCCTTTGTTGTCCTGCTGGGGCAGGGAGCAACCCCTGCCCTGAGCTGGGCACTGACTGTCCTGGTCTGCTCCCACCAGCTGCAGCTATCAGGGGCCATTTACCCAAATTCGTGTTTTAAAGAGGAAAAACTGGAAATAGAGTATCAAAGAACGAGCTGTTCGTGGCTAAGCACGTTTCAGTCAGCACAGGACGGCAGCAAGGTTACCTCCAGGAGTGTGGCTCGAAGCCCGTGCACAGCCCTCTGCAGCGCAGACACGGCACACCTCTCCCCACCTGGGGCTGGCTCCCCGACATCTGGAAAAGAGCAGGACACCGAGCTGGAAAGGCTTTATCCTCAGAGGCGACCTGGCACAGCACTGACAGTGTGTGCTGTCCTTCAGACAGTGATTTCTTCAGCCACTCCTTGTGTCCCAGGAAGCCTCAAATCTCCCGAACACCATCTGACCGTGTCCATGCAACCCTGCTACAAGTTTATTTAAGGATGCTTGGGATGAAGGTTTTCCCTTCGGAGTGAGGGAAGAGGGAGGGGCTGGCACATCAAACCCAGGGAGCTTGCCCACACACTGGACAGCCACCTCCTCCTCATCCACAGAGACCTCAGGTCTCATTTAAAGGCAAATTTGATGCAGTTTATAGAGTTCATATACTGCACATGGGCCTGTGCAAGTCAGAAGGTCAGGCAGGAGACATGGAGGTGTGCTGCCATAACCTGGTGCTAAACTTGCTTTAGTGCTCCTTGGACCTCCCTGGTCTTTCTCCAAGTGTCTTTTGGGAATGTGGCATCTTTCCATGCCTCTGGCACTGGGCTTCAGGGGTGGTTTCCACAGTGAACAGGAAATACAGGGGGGAAATGCTCTGGGGAGGCGATGTGGTGGTGGAGTGGCACAGGATGTGCTGCACTTTTTGCTGCTCACTGTAAGCAGACAAAAGCCACCCATCCATGGCTCTTTGCTGCAGAGACATCCTAACAACCTCCCAATAGGAGAAAGATGAGCAAAAACCCACACCAGGAGCCCACACTGTTGGAAAATAAACCTATTTACTGCCTGCGCCATGAATTTATCAAACGTGGCTTTTTGAACGAGAGGAACGCAGCAGGGTATGGCAGGAGACAAAAACAAAGTGCTGCAGGAGGCACCAGGGCAAGGTGACACCACCAGACGCCAGATTTATCTCAGCCTGGATGTTTATACACGAGCTGTCAGGCTCCTGCCTGAAAGACACGCTTGTTCCCTGTAAAAATGAGCTGAAGGGAAACAAGGACAGTTCCGAGCCCAGCAGCAGCAATGGCAGCACCACGGGAGCGCCACCCCATGCAGTCAGAGATCAGAGCACACGGCTTCACCCACCCTCCAGCAAACCCCAGCACCTTCAGGCCCCAAGAAGCAGTGCCCAGTGTCGGGGCTGGGCAGGGTTCTCACCACTCTGGGCATCACGTTTGCACTTCCCATTCGGGCTTGTGACACGCACGGGCCTCACAACCCCCGGCCTTTCGGGGGCCACTGATCGGATTTTGTAGAAGGTCTTTAATCTCTCTCGAGACATGAGCTTGCTCTAGGGACTGACTCTTCAGCTGTGCACACGCAGCAAGAGCCTGTCTGACCTGCAGGGACTCACAGGGATCATCCTCGTGCAGGTGCAGGTGCCCAGGGCTGGGACCTGCCCAGGCAACCTGGCTCCAGTCCCTGCACGTCTGCATCGTCACCGTCCTTCACTGCAACATCATGCACTATTTAAATCACTCTCTGGCACCTCAGAAGGGGCTGTCCTTGCCAAAACCTATTTTCGAAGGCAGGGATCAACAGCAGTGAAAGAGCTGAGGTGAAAGAACAGATGCTGCTCCCCAGCCCCACGGGGACCTTGGGCCGACCCAGGTCGTGTCCAGCAGCTCCAGGCTCTGAAGCTCTGCTCAGAGGCAAAGCCAGCGATGATGCTGGCAGCCCTTCTTCCTCCTGCTCCCTCCTACTTCCACCTGTCCCAGCACCAGGCTCCTCAAAGCCCCTCCACGGACCTGGGGCACCCTGAGCTCTCAGCTGATGTTCAAACTCATTCTGCAGCTTTCGGGAGGAAAAGGTTATTTGATGGCACTCAAGGAAGATATTTCTTACTTGGAAAACACAGTGCTGCTAACAAGTACCAAGTTTTTATAAACAGATGTTTTAGAAATGCCCAGTTGTTTGTCTGCCAATTTTAAGGTAGATGACAGGCTTTTGCATGCCTTTCTTTCTCGCCCAGAACTATTAAGTCTCCACACAAGGCTGCTCATCCTGGAGAAACCCAGCCCAAGGGGTAGGAAATGCTCTGTTTCAGCTCCCTTTGCCCCAGGACTGCTGTTTTAGTTCTGCCCCACCGTTCACCTGGAACTTTCATCTCAATTTTCACCTGCAGTTTGTCCCAATATTTTGAAGCCAATGAAAAGACCTCTCACTCCCAGCGTTCATAAAAATACATCTTAACAATTGCCTTAACATGCCCAAATACTCCCCTCTGCCTCTAATATCCAAATGGAGGATGTTTTTGATTCTTCAGCCATGTGCCAGCTCTCCAGGACAGACAAAGACACTGAGGGTTCCCACAGACCACTCACAACCCTGCCAGCTCTGGAGCCACGTGCCAGGTACCCACTAACTGCTGGGGTTTAGCTGACTCTGATCTTAGTGAGTCAAACAGGAGCTGAGTATCAGCAAGGGACTGCAAGTGGTGGCTTATCTAAAATACAAACATCTGGATTAAATAAACTCACTGGGTAAAGGTTCATTCACACGAGGGGAAGGGCACAGGGGGAGGTGTGAGCAGCACAAGCAGCACAGGAGCCTCCCCAGGCACGCTGACACTTGGGAGCCCGTGGAAGTGTCAGTGCAGGAACCCGCAGCCCCAGAGGGCACCCAGCACCTCGGACCCCTCTGGGCCAGCATCTCCTCGACGTTCTGAAAGCCCAGCACGCTCAGTTTGGAGGAGAGTGTTCTTTCTCACTGCTCCAGAAGCAGAGGCAGATTTGAGCCACTCTCACTCCCATCCCTGTGCAGGGGCCAAACACAACAGGCGCCAGTGCCCGGTCACTGCCCAGGCACGGAGCTTCTCCTCATGCTCTGCTGCAGCTCCTCACATCAGCATAAAAGGAGATTTCTTTTAAAAAATTATGCAAGACACTGCAAAAAACCCAAACCCGGTAAGATAATGTGAAACAAATGCTCTGACTATCCCAGGCTCCACCTATGCCCAAACCCATCCAAGAACTGCAGCTGAACTTTGGCATCACCTTAAGATAAAGAGTTTGGAGACTTTTGTAATGCTTTTAAAAAGTGCCAAATACCCCAAACCAGGCCTGTGTCAACAAACTGGTTAAAGAAAAGCAAATCCTGCTCACCAGGACTAGATAGACACTCCTTGCAAGATTTCTGTTTTGGCTTTCTGTGCCTCACAGCATTCTTGCTGCAAGAAGAGAGAAAGCAAGTCAGGGCAGAGGAAATTCTTGGGTAGTGAAATGATAGGAAATCGAGGCTGTTCTACCCACAAAAACATTGCTGAGCAGTGTCAGGAACACACCAGTAATGCCATGGTTTGCTGTAGCACAGCCAAAGGCAGGGCCATCGTTTGCTGAGCAGCTGGAAAACAGAGAGCCCGGAGTGACAAGTGACAAGGAAAGAACCCAAACATGGCTCCAACTTGGTTTAGAGCTTGAGGACTCCTCTGGGAAGGAGCACTGGGCTTCCCTGGCAGGTGAGATGGAGTCCTGGCCAGGAGCTCTGAGCAGGTGAGGCTCCAGCTCTGCAGCCTGCTCTGCTGCTCAGCCGAGACTCCACAAGGAGTTCCGTCACCTTCTGGCCATCCCAGCACACCTGGGCCAAGAGCCCTTTGCCAAAGGCTCCGCTGGAACCAGTCTGAAGTTGGGTTTGGTGCCAGGGACTGTCCTCAGGGGCGGCAGAACCTGTAGAAGTCAGGCCTGAAATCACGTTCAGAGTTTCGGGAAGCTCGGCCCGTGCGGTGGTTAACCCAGGAGCATGGAGGCCCCAGCACATGCCAGCACACTGTCCCCACCACGGGCCGGGGCAGGACCCGGCTCTCTCCGGGCGGTGCAGGGTGCCAGCAGAGCTCCAGTGCCACTGGGCAGATCCACGGGCAGGCTGAGGGTGTCCCACAGCAGTTATCTATCGCTCCTGGCACTGCTGCCCGAGCCACCCGCAGCTCTCCAGCCCCCTAAAGGCCTTTGGGGTCTCAGTGCCACCTCCACGGGCCCAGAAGGCACTGCCAGAGGGGGCCCTCCTGCTCCCACAGAGGCTTCTGGATCCCAGAAGCACTGATTGCACAACACCCTATTTGGAGACTGAAAATGGTGCTGCAGACACGTAACTACCTCAAGTATGTTTTCCCCTCCTTTTTAGGGAGGGAAGAGGAAAAGCTGGTTTCCAAAAAGTGACTCCAAGTTCACAACAGCCCTTCGGAGCCGAGGTCCTCGTTTCACCTCTCCTGCACCCGGTGCTGCCCAGTGGCCACGAGAGGCTCCATCCAAACCTTCCCTGCAGCCTCGGCACCAGACACCGACCCTAAATCACTGCCGTGGCAGGACAGAGCTCCAGGGAGGCTGAGGGACCTCGAGAACCCTTTGAGGGGGCTCCTCCAGCTGCAGTGAGTTTTGAAGATTTACAGCCAGCTCTGAAACAGACCCGTGAACAAAGGAACAGGGAAAAGCCACACAATGTTCACATGGGTGGGACCAGTCTGCTCAGCACAATTGCTGGGGGATAGGGATGGATAGGAGACCATTTGTTGTCATTATTTGACTATAATAGAGCTAAGCTTGCATAATAATGGCGGGCTAGCTCAAACTTCCTTCAGGATTTGGGGCTAGCTCAGACTTCCTTATGGACTTCCAATAACTGGAGAGTGCAAGGGTTTCCATCCAACAGAAGAGGTGTCTGTGCCCGCCAGGGGAATGCTGCATGCTCCAGTTCACATGCTGGGCACTTGGCTAAATTCCTCCTTTCCTGCTGATGACCACCAAACAGAACGGTTTGGGTTGCAAGGGACCTTCAAGTTCAGCATCCTCCTTGACTGCCCCTAAGGTCTGGTGAGGTGCAGCCTCAGGTGTGCTCAGGAACCAAGGCCCAGTCCTGGCACGGAACAGCCCAAAACGTCCCCTGAACCTCCTGCAGAGGGCTCAGCTCGGGAGGGACACTGGGGGCTGCTCTGGATTTCAGGGGAGGCTCCTCGACAGCAGCTGCAAGGGGAATAAATCCGAGCAGGGCAAGCCACTGCCCTTATGAGTGTATTAACCAATAAACTCTCTCACTAGTGCAGTTCTGAGAACAGCAAAGGCATGTTTTATTTTCTTCTCATTTTCATAGAAAACATCCATTGTAATCATGACCTACAAGAAATTCGTTTTCCTGACAGATTCCAAGCAAGCATTATCCCAATTACCACACTCACAGGAAAAAAATTCCCTCACAAAAAGGCTGTCTTTCATCTCACATTCTCTCTATTGCATTCATTTAAGGCATCAATGAATGGGTTGATATCATCTGGAATACTGGAAGCACCTTTTGTATTAAACTTTGCAGAGTAAGAAGTTTGCTGCCTTTTATTTTAGCAACACAAAGACCAGGTAAAGGCACTGGTACTGGAGGAAACTATTTCAGTGGAGCTGCCAGATCCCAACCTACAGGATGACAGAGCTCCAACAACCAGGGCCTCTGCAAATATCTCCCTCTTCCAAGAGCACATAGCTGGCAGCATTCCTTTCTTCACTAACAATGTGTGAATTAATGATAAGAGAAGGGCAAATGCTGAAAAATCAGATTTTTTTCACAAGCCAAACAGTGCTTCAGATACTTGAATTTAATTATAAACCCAAACCAAGATGTGAGGAAGTGTCTGGAATGGGGACAACCACCCCCAAACTTAATTAAACAGGAGATAGGCTGAGTTCAGAGCACTCAGGCAGGGGTCTCAGGGTGATCTCCTGCACAGACCCAGCTGGGTCCTTCCCATCTCCCACATGAGGAGAAGGTCCTGGATGCCCATGGGAATGGGGGGCCCTCAGAACACTGAGACGGAGCTGCTTCCATCAAATTTCCATGTAACAACTGGTTGAGGACTAGGTATCTTCTCAGCAGAGGACAAGGATCTTTCCAGTGGCAGAAACAGGGGAAAGCTGGGGGTGGGCACGAGCGCAGGGCCACGCCTGGGCCCCCCAGCCCTGTCCCTCACCCTGGCCTGCCCTGCAGCCTCTCTGCATCAGCCCCGAGCTTCACAATCCCAACACAAGCTGGAAAATAGAGTAGGGGGGTTTGAGTGACAGAAGGAGCACGTGAACAGGCCCAAGTGAATCTTGTGGCTGGTGATGCCCTGAACCCAGGGCAGAAGCTGAGGGATTGTGCCACCCCAAATACTGGTGAGACACTGGCAACCATCAGGATGCTTTGGAGAGAATTTACTTTCCTGTTCATCTGATGCAACCAAGCGATGGAGCCAGTGTTGGGAGTAGGTGGGGATGGTAAAAGTGTGGGGAATAAGGCTGGTACCAGCATTAGGGAGCTCCAGCTTTTCAAAAATTGCAAATAGCTGCCTGGAAATATTCCCCTTTCTCTGAGCCCCATCTCTAAATGGAACAGTAGCTCCAGGATGGGACATCTGAGTACTGCCTTTCCTGGATGGCTGCAGTACAGTATTTCCTTCTTTAAAAAAAGGAGAAAAACCCCAGCCTAAACAAATACTCCAGACACTGCCTCTCTGCAGGACCAGAGGGATTTTGTAATTTGTAAATTTTATTGGACTCAGTTTAGTTCTGAGTCCAAGTCCCAAAATAAGTCTTTAACCCCTGTGCTGCTTTATGAATCCATGTCTATAAATACTTGCCCAGAGCAGGTTTCGCCATTAAGATCCCCATCAGCTTCCCAGTGGCAGCTGCTTCCTGCCCTGGGCTGCAGCACAAGGACACTGCTCTGGGGGCAGGGATTCAGTCCCATGAGGACAAAGCAGCTTTCAGGGCAGCACAGCCACCTCCCCAGGGCCCCAGGCAAGTGTGACCTGTCCCCAGCACCGAGACCAAGCTCCTGATGCTGCAGGGGAGGCTCTGCAGAAGTGGTACCAGCTCCATAATGAACCTGAGCTTCTGCTAGAGGCCACTGCAACCAGAAATGATCAGCAGGAGAACTCTGCAAGGGACAAACAAGTCCCAGGGGTGTAACTGCTGGCAGTTTCGTGGTCCAAGCCCACAGAGCCGGGGTGAAGCTGCTTTTTCACAGCCCCGACTGTTTACAGAACGGAGCAGCAGCACCTTCGAGGGACTCAGGCACAGCCCCTCACTCAGCATCCCCATCACCAGCCACCCAAACTGCTCACAGAGCTCGGGGACAGGACAGAGGCGTCTCAGATGTGCCCCACAGGAAATCCCTGGGCAGAACCCCCTGTCACTTGGGAGCTCAGCATCCTTCCCACAGAGCCGGGCACCTGCCAGGCTGCAGGAACAGCTCGGGGCTCAGCCCAGGCACCTGCGCACCCTGACCAAGGCACCCAGGTTATGAAAACACGAGCCACAAAGCGGGGTTTCCAACTGGGATGGCAAGTTTTTAAAAGCTCTGAGGCTTTGGCCTTTACCAATGCAAGCTGCCAGGCCCAACCAGCACTCCCATCCACATCTGCAGATACCTGCAGAGGGCTCTTCAAGCATCGGGGTACTTTGCTGATGAAGAGGGGGCTCCTGCCTCTCCCTGAGGCACCAAAACCCCCCGACCAGACCCTGGAGCCCATTTATCCCTGCAACAGCAGCACTTCTCTGCTGTCCTACAGGATGCTTTGGATGTCTGCAAGTCCCATGCTGAAGAACCAAAGAAAGAAAAAGTTGAAGAACCAAAATTTGTATTAACTGAGTAAACTTTACCTTGGCTGTGACGGGTGCTTTTAGCTCCGTGGGTTATTTTGTTCTGACAAGAAGGGACAGAGTTTAGTGAGAACAGTACACAAGGCCCAGAGCCTGCCTGGCCAGCTGGGCCCGCTCCAGCGCTCGCGCCGTGCCAGCCATCGCTTCTCCCTGCTTTGAGCTTTAACTCTCCACTCAGAATTTAATCTAAACAAGCCCTGTGCCAAACAGAATGCTGTCCCACTCATGCTGCTTTAATTTCCTCAGAAAGAATCCCAGAGTACGCTAGGCAAGACATCAACAATAATTAAACCCAACAGTGATTGAAAATCAAATTTTCAGGGCCTCGCAACAAGCTCTAATGAGTTCCAGACTTGCCTTCCCCGACTTGCTCAGACTGGCTGTGTGACACTGCCAAGCTAAATTAAAATTTGACAGTATTCCACACCATGCCCAGAAAAAGTGCCCGTCTTAGGATTCAGGAAATTAAACAGCCGTCTACTGCAGAGACAGCCATTTATGTTTGGACGTAGATTATTCAGACACTGATACAGGGTCTGTATTGTTCTTTTTCCTTGTTTTCATTGTGTGATTTCATATCCCTTTTGAAGTACAAACTAGCTGGGACGTCCTTTTTCCTCCTGCAGTGTTCAGGTGAGAGGAGACAGGCAGCAGAAGTGTGCAGAGCCTGGGCATGCCCCTGCCCACACAGGGGCTCACTCAGCACTGCCCGCAGCAGCCCCGCGAGGCTCCCCCAGCAGAACTGCACCTTCCAGCGCACAGCCTGGCCTACAGCCCGGGATCCAAGTGACATTACAGGTGACATCCTCTCCTTTGCCCTTCCACCAATGGGAGCTGAGCGTTCCAGCACATTTTGGGGAGTCTCTGACGGCATCTGCATGCACAAGCCTTTTTGGGGTGCACCGTGAGCCTTCTGACCCACCACTGGGACCCTCCCCGCTGCAGCCCCTGCAGGTGATGCTTGAGCCACCGGGAGATGGCTCCAGTGCAGAAACAGCTTCACCGGGGCTTATCCCACAGCACGATTGGCTCAGCCCTCCCTGCTGTCCCAGCCCAGCCCTGCTCCTGCACTCCCCTCGAGGGACCCCCAGCCTGGGGCTGCTGGCAGGAGCTCGGCCCCGCTCAGAGCCCCCTTCCCCAGACAAGGCAGGAATTGAGCTGCTGCGGCAGACCCAGCCTGACCACAGCCCAGCAGCCAGCACACAGCCTCGTGAAAAAGGCTCCGTTTTCACTCCTGAGGGATCCAGCCGCACTCAGTGCCCGGCAAGAGCTTCCCGAGGGCTCCAGCTGGCACCCAGAGGTGCCCTCCCCAGCAGCCTGTGGACGTGCCTGAGGTATCAGCAGCGTGGCGCAGCTGGGAGAGGACACATTGCTCCGAGTCTCTGCAGATGACACACCAGGAGGTGCCTGGGGCAGGCCCCACCAGACCCTGACCACCTCCTGCTGGACCCTGACCACCTCCTGCTGGACCCTGACCACCTCCTGCCGGGACAGGGCCACCCTGCAGCGCCCCAGGGTGCCTGCCCCTGTCAGCCAGCACTGACAGTGTCTCCGTGGTGGGCAGCCAACAGGGCCGGCAGATAGGGAAGGAGGTGGGAGGGAAGGAAGGATCCGGAATCCCTCAGTCCCACCCCAAAGCATGGTGTGTTTCAGGGAGGGCAGGGCAGGAGGATGCTGAGGAGCACAGCACAACCCGGTCACCCAGGCCGTGTCAGACAGCAACTCCTGCTGCCCAACAGCAGGCGCTGCCCCGCTGTCCTGCTGGGAGCAGCCACTTTGCAGTACAGCCTGGCAAACAGCTTTCCTTGGGATCCAGCAGCGGCTCTAATGGGACAGAAGGTGCCAGACCTCGACCACAGCCAGGCTGACCTTCCCATCCTGACAGGCAGCATGGGCCCCCAAGGCCAGCACTGCACCAAACTGCAGGGCAGAGGGGACCGAGGCGCACAGGGCAGGGCCCGAGGTGCCCCAGGGCGCACACTGGGCACACACCGGGCACTGCCCAGGGACACGGGATCTCACCAGGCTGACAGCGGGCACTGAACTCATCCCCGAACCACGCGGGGACAAAGCTGCCCAGAGGAAGGTCAGGAGAGCAGCTGCTGCCAGGATCCTTCACAGAGCTCCGGGCCATGCCAGGAGGGCCTGCCGGCTCACAGGACACTGCGGGAAGAGCCGGGGTTTCTCGGAATAAACACTTTCCAGAGGCTCTACAAGGGGACAAGCGACTCCCTCGCTTCCTCAGGAGTGGAGCTCAGCACAGCTGTGCCGTACGCGAGTTAATTCAGACCACAAACCGATGCTCTGCCAGCAAAAGCTTTGGCGGAGCGCGTTTTGCACTGAAATAGGCGCAAAGGCAGGCACAGCGCTGGGCAGGGCGGCTGGGCAGCCCCTGAGCGCCGCTGCGGACCGCAGCGCACGGCTCGGGCGCCCCTGGAAGGGCAGGAAGGAGGGAAGAACTTGAGGGATGGGGTCTGTGCCCCCCGGCTCTGCCCGGCCGCCGCTACCGGGCGGGCTGCGAGGGCAGGAAAATCCGGAGAAGAGGGATATTGGGGAAAAAAAGAAATCCCCGGCGTTTTTCAGCCGTGCGCTGCCCGGTGCGCACCCGCCCCTCTCGGACACCTCCGGACGCGGGCATCGCTCCCGCTGTCCCGGCACGGGATCGGGGTCATTCCGCCTGTCCCGGCACAGGATCGGGGTCATTCCCGCTGTTCCCCGGCTGTCCCGGCACGGGACCCGGGTCATTCCCGCTGTCCCGGCACGGGATCGGGGTCATTCCCGCTGTCCCGGCACAGGATCGGGGTCATT
>WBMY01002315.1:29556-49188 GCA_013397315.1 Donacobius atricapilla | reverse complement strand
GTGAGCTCCAGGTACAGGTGAGCTCCAGGAAAGGCGCAGTGAGCTCCAGATGCAGGTGGGCTCTCCAGGAGAGGTGCAGGTGAGCTCCAGGGGAGGTGCAGGTGAGCTCCAGGGTAGGCGCAGGTGAGCTCCAGGCGGCCCCAGAGCAGCCGAGCTCGGAGGGCTGCCAGCAGGGACTGGCTGCCCAGTAACGAGGCTGGGCTATACTTAGCTCTGTGCCAGGAACAGACAGAAGCATCCTGTGACCGGGCACGGCTGATCCCCGCAGGACTCATCCCCCGGCGCTCGCCGACAAACGCGCAGAGATGCTCAGTTATGAGAATCGGGGATTTCAGCCGCCTGTTGACTCACGGGCAGCTTTTATCGGCACAAAACTACCCCCGCAGAGGCGTCCCCAGCCGGGGCCCCCCCAGGAGCCCTCGGGGTGTGCTGAGCTCCGGGGGCAGCAGCCTGAGCAGCAGCCGCGTTCCTGCCGGCGCAGCAGCGCTGTGTGAGCCCAGCCCGCTCCTGAGCACGGCAGGAGGGCAGGCCAGACCCCCCCTCTGCTCCCCCGAGCTCCTTGTGCCCGCGGGGTCCGGGGCTCGTTGGAGTCACCGAGGACGGGGCAGGAAAGGATGTGCGAGGTCGCTGCCAGAGCCATCGGTCCTTGAGCCATCGGTGCCTCCTGCCTGGACTGGCACCTGGGAGCCCCTGGCTGGGGACGGGGCACCTCGGGGGCACCAACAGGCTGGTGAGGCTGAGACCCTGCCGCAGGGCAGAGGCAGAGTGGGGGCGCAGGAAGAGACCCCGAAGGATCCCGTGATTTCCTCAGGAGTCCCACGGGCAGGAAAAGGCCAAACCCCTGCCTGGGACTGATGCTGACCTGCTCTGTCGTGGAGAAGCAAAGGCATCTGTGGAGAGAGGGGATGAAGGCGGGCAGCTGGGGCAGCTGGGGGCGAGGTTTGCTGCTCCCCAGGAGACTGAAGCTGTGGGGCTCTGGGGCTGTGAGCCCACACGATTCTTCCCAGGCACACCCCTACCAGGAGTGTCCTTGAAAAGAGCTGCCTGAATGGCTCCTTGATTAATTCAAGCGGAAATCTGGCCCGCAGACAACAGAAATGGCCCAGGCTGATGAATATCTCTGGTGCTGCGGGTTGCACACCCTGAGGGGCCAGCAGGGACCACCCCAGCAGCACCTCTGAGACGGGGCTTTCGCCCTCTGGGAGCAGCGTCTGTGTGCTGGAGGGAGAGGCTGGTGCTATGGTTCAAGGGATTTCTGCAAACTCTGCTGTGTTTTCTAGGGAGAGAATCCGTGGTATTACATTCTTGGCTAATTTTCAATTTTTTTCTCTTTTGTACAAACATAAAGGGATAAATGAAGTAGAAAATACATCTCTGCAGCTGCTTTCAGTTAAGTGTTTCCCCCCGTTCTGTGAACGTAGTAGTAAAGCTACAGATTTGGTTGAAATATTTTGGAAGAAATTTTCATCTCTTGGATCCCCAGTCAGAGCAGAGCAATCAGAGGGGAATGACAGGAAAATAAATGGAAGAAACTAATCAAAAAGGAAGACAAAAGTCAGTTAAATCCAGGCAGCTCCTTTTCTATTAAATGTCAAATAAGATAACCTAAATTTTGGTATGTGCTGATTTTGCCCATGGTTAATTTACAGAGATGCAGGATTGAAGTAGGAAGGAAGGAAAATACTGCATCAACTCTAAGAAATATTTTGTGGCGACACACACACTATGTTTTTTCATTGGTCGTGATCAAATGAGTCATCCCGTTTGTAGTCAAAAATAGATTCAGTAATGTAGATTAAAAAACAAACCAGCAATACGTGTGGTTTTGAACACTGCTGTTACAGGAGGGCTTTCCTAATTTGGCTATATTCATGCAGGGTCTTTCTTCCAGAGTTTACGAAGTTGGTTGCATCATCAAAAGATTATTTGTAGTGAGTAAAGCCCTTGAAGTCACAGATCAGTCAGAGGCTCGGAACTGTCTGTAAAGTGAGAAATGCCATACCACGCTCATGAAGAAAACAAACTACCTTTTTGCCCTTTTCTTTTGAATCGAGGACTTCCTTTGCTGCTGCGGGTGCTGTGGTGCTCCGGAGCGGTGCAGCTGTGGGGGCAGGCTCCTGGCACAGCCAGCCCCTGAGCTGTGGGGTGCCCAAACCCACCTGGGGGCTGCTCGGGGACTCTGCAGCCCTTGCCAGGCTGCCGTGGCACCATCCTGCCCGGGGAGGGGCAGAGCTCTGTGCCTGGCACTGGCCTTCCCGGGGCTGGGGGTGTCCCGGGGCTGCCATGCCCCGTCTCCCTCTCGGGGCTGGCACCCTCTGTCCCGCTGGCCCCGCTGCCCAGGACAGGCTTTGTCCCACCTGCTGGGGGGGCAGATCCGGGAAGGGAGGAGACTGAATCTGGAGGATGCCAAACATCCCGAGAATGCCGGGGGTGTACACGAAGACAAGCAGAGATGTCCCAGGAGGGGCGTTTCAGGGCGAGGGGCTGCTTCAGCGGACAGCCGTGGCTGTGACAGGTCAGCAGATGCACCTGGAGGGCTGGAAAGGTGGTGGGGATGAGGAGAGGCTGCAGGAGGATGAAGGGGCAGGAGATGCTGGAGGCAGAGGGGATGAGGAGAGTGGCAGGGCAGACCAAGACACGCTCATACAGACATCACCACAGGACCCCGCTGTGGGGCTGGAGCCCCAGTGCAGCTCTGCTGGAGCAGCAGGGTTTGTTCTGGGGCAGTAAATCCTTCAGCTTACAAATGACAGAGCCCTGCTGCCTGAGCGCCCTGTGCCATGTCGGGCACTGAAAGTAAATAAAGCCATGGCCAAGTGCCTGTGACACCTCTGTGTGTGTGCCGGTGTCAGGATCTTGGAGTTGTCTTTGAAGACTGAAATGTTATGACATTGGGAACATTACTACCAGGGAGAAATCTTAGAAATGCAAGAATGCGAAAGTAACAAAAGTAATTTTGCAGATCGTTGCAGTTAAAAACTAGAACCATTAGCAAAGGAGGACTAACCTTATCTGATGCTCCTCTTTAGAATCTGGCGTGTAGTTTTATGGATTAAACTGTTCTTCATTTTGACACTAAGAGCCCTCTTTTAACTTTCCAAAAGGCCCATCTGAAAACAGCTCAGGAATCTCAAAGAGAAAAAGACTCAAAACCAAAGATTCCTCCTCTGCAAAGTAACTTCTTCATTGAAACTTGGCCACAAAGGTCTCACTCCCAGCTCCAAACCCTCTTCTGGAAGAAATGACGAGTGGCCTTTTACAAATGGAGCAGCCCTGCCTGCCCCCACCATGGCCCTGGGATGGATCAGGATGGACAAGGATGGAGGACTTCCCTCCACAGCCTTTATGAGGAGAACATGGATCTTCATGTTGTGACTGCTTTCCCCCTTTCTGATTATTTTGCTGCTGCTTGCAGTGTGTTACAAAGGTCCTCACCTGGGGATTGCCCGTGTGGGGCCAGGAACCATCTGCTGCTGCATGGGAACAGCTTCAGGAGCTCCTGTAACAGGCTGCCAGATCACCCCCACCATTCATTGTGGTTTGATAGGAGGTGTCCTGTTTCCTTAAATTAATGATAGACTGCAGGGCTGCACCATATATTTAAATTGCCATTTACTGTAGTAATAAATATTAATCATCCTCTAAAAGAAGAAATGGGCCATTGTCAGAAGGAAGTAAAGAACATTTTATGTTACCCCAGGCTGTCTTGTTTCGGCAGGGACACAAGAAGAATTGTGTTTATCATCTGCTATTTCAACAGAAAAACACTGTAGGGCCTCTCTAAATCCATCCAGCTTAACTGGCTGCTCACAAGTTCAAGAAACAACTATGGATTTAAAAGAAAGCATTTATTTCTCTATAGTTTAGCTACGGTTTATCGAATGTCCTTGCAAGCTGAAGGAGCAGGTGGGAATGAAGGATGCTGTGCCACGGGGCTGTGCCAGCAGTGACAGTGGCAGCGCCCAGGGGACACTTCCCATCCTTTGCTCAAATAAAGAGAAAGAAAGAAAGAGACAGGCTGGCACTGGCTGGCTGTGCCCACAGTGTGTGTGCCCCTCCATCACGGCCTCACACACACTCACATTCACTGCCTGGGTTGGGAATGGGGCTCCTGGCCACAGATGAAGCAGATTTACAGCTCTGAGCTCCAGAGCAGCATGTGGAGGTAAATCTGGGCAAAGGAATTTCCTTGTACCTGTCATTGTAAAGATTTCACACAGCACTGCTCCAGCAGAATTATTTATCTCCATAATCACATCTACAAGAGAGGAAACAGTGTTAGGTGAGGGCTGTGGGCGGGTTTGCATCTGAGAACAGGATAATGCAGATCCAGGTCCTGTCACTGGACATGGGCACAGCACACACAGGTTCAATTCCCGCCTTCCCCAGCGGGCAGCAAGAGCTCATTAGCCCAGGGGACATGGCTGGGAGCAAGGGAGGAGGGAATGCCCAAAGGAAGCATGTTCGACAGCCCAGGACACAGGGAAGTGGAGTTTGTCATTTCTAGGCAGCAACATTCATTTTTTAGAGGTGATAAAGTAGTAAAATAAGTGTCTTTGCCAACCTCACCACTGCAGCTCTTAACTATTATTATAATTCTTTTAGAGAATGAATCTTCTGCCTTTCAATGAATTCTGGTCTTTTGGGTTGAATTAGAGAACCAGTGAATGGTGATTAAATTGAGGATCGTCCTAAGTTACTAAATAAAAGAAAATGGGACCAGGGAACCCACTGAAGCAGCCCACAGGTGCTCTGTAAGGAATATTCTTACCTGCCAGGGAAGTAGCAATATCGTTCTGGAAATAGTGGGGAAGGAATTTTGGGAATGTCCCTGCTGAAGGGACTCTTAGACAGGAATTGGTGCTGTTGTGCCACTGCAAGGGGCCAGGAGAGAGAAACCCAGGCGTGCATTCCCAATAAAATGGTACAAACTCTGGCTCCTGGCGTCAGTCCTGCCCATAGCAGGGGCTCTGGGTACTGAGGGACCTCAGGGCTTTGGGCAATTCAGCTCAAATTGGCAAATCAGCTGAAAATTCCTGCTGGGAGAGGGGCTGAGGAGCAGCGGAGATGGCACAGGACTGACCCATGGGCAGGCTGCTGTGGGCTCACACCCTCAGAGAGCTGCAGCCAAGGGGGGGATGCCCATTCCCGATGGAAGTCTGGGGACAGGGGGGCTGGGGACGGGGTGCCTTTCCCACAGAGGGAAGGCAGAGCTTCCCCCGAGCCCTCGGGGCTGGGGAACGGGTCACTGACCTCCCTCATATTTGTAATTGCTGCATTATGAGGAGCAAAGGGCTGTGCAGCCTGAGGGACCAAAAAAAAAAAGGCAAGCCAACAAACTCGAGTGTGAGTTAGAGCTACCCAGGGATTTTTCTAACTCATTTCTGGCCCCAGTTCGGGTTTTATGTGTCCCTTTCCTCCCAGCAGTCAATAAAAACAGCCCTTGCTATGGAAACTGCCTCCCTCATCATTCAGAGCCCCAGCGCGCCCTTCGGAGGACGCTGGTGCCAATTAGCACCAAACCTCGTGCACACAAAGCCCTTCAGAGGAGCTGCTCAGTCACAGAGTGTTTGCCACCAACATCTTCATTCCTAACCATTCAGCATGTGCCTGGGAGCCGATTCCAGCTCTGGATGGGATGATGGACGTTCTGCAGGGGCGCTGCGTGGTGGGAAGGAATGTCCCATCACACAGGGCTCATCCATGAGTGCTTCTGACGGAAATCCCAGGCTGAACCCAGAGACAAAACTGCCTTTTGGACGTTCCCCGCAGCCTGCACATACCATATTTGCAAGGCAGTGTCTGCATAACTCATTGCTGTGGAAAGAGTCATCAGGATGATGTATTGAAACCCAGCCATCTCCATTATGGTATGCCATGTATGTTTTTAGAAGCTATTTTTAAAATTAATAGTACTCTGTAATGCTGATAAAGTAGAAAGCATTTATAATTTGTTGTACTCCCAACCTCTTTCTGAGCCCACATTAGTTCACTTTCCACTCAACTGAAGGACAATTTTTTAAAGATATGATGGTTTGGAATTTGTTAATAGTGTATTAAGGGAAAAAAACCTTTGTTATTTAATGAGTACATCGCTCTGAAGTGTTCTATAAAAGCTGTTGTGCTTCCTTTCCACCACTGATTTACGTCTCAATATTTTATGGCAGTGTTCCCAGTGCTCCCTGCCACAGGAACACTCCTCCTCATCTCTCAGGCTTCTTGCTCTTGATCAAGGGTTGGAGAGGTTTGGTGAGATGGGACGGGGGGCTCTGGCTGCTCCACGTCCCAGAAGGAGTCCACACATGGGTGGGAATGTGTTTAACGTCAGGAAGGGGCGCTCTGCAGACACGGAGCTTCATCCATATCAGTGCATCTCCACGACTGACTTCTTTCGTGACCTGACAGACCTCTTCCAACCACTAGGCTTGAAAGCTCCGCCTTTCCAAGAAACAGATTCTGATGGCATCCTTTGGCTTTCTCCTTAGGGCAGGCATCTCCTTCTCTCCAAGCACAGGAGCTCCCAGCGATTTCCCTCTTTCCTGGCTGTGAAGCCAGGCCCTGCAGGAGCCCTGCAGTGGAGCTGTGCCCGCTCCCGTGCCCTGTGCTGTCCTTCAGGCCCTGCTGTGTGCCTGGTGCCTCACCCAGGCTGCCCTCAGCCCCATCCCTGCAGGCTCTGCAGCTCCTGAGCACCGAGGGCTCACAGCTCCTCTTCTAGCAGGGGCCCCCAAGGAGCTGGAGCCGCAGGGGCATTCTGCAGACCCACGGAGTGTCATGGGAGGACACAGAATAGATGGACTCCATGTAGTTGTCAGAAGAGAAAGGTTTTATTTACAACCCCAGCAGTTCCTTTTAGAACACGCTGTGTAAAAAGGTCTGTTACTGCTCCATGGCACTGACACTGCTCTCCATTGGGTCAGGAATAGGAAACAACCCCTGGGACAGTTGTTCTGGCAAAGGGAGCACTGTTTGCTGAGCCTGTGCTGAGAAACGCAGAGAGATGTTTTGGAAAGAGAAACTGTTGGCAGCTTTCCCTTGGGAAAGGAGCCAGCAATGGTCAGCGAGCTGAAATTCAGGCTCAGGAATGTCGAGCCCACAATGGAACACTGGAATGCTTTGTGTTGGGAGGGACCTTAAAGCCCACCTGGTTCCATCCTCTGCCCTGGGCAGAGACCCCTTCCACTGGGCAGGGGCTCAGAGCTCCCTCCAGCCTGGCTCGAGCCTTGGGGGTGGGAACAGCTTGGTGTGAGGGCAGCTCTGGCTCTGTCCCTGCCCAGGCCCTGTGCTGTCCCCGGGCTGCTGGGGAGGGTGAAGGTTGGGCTGCTGGCAAAGCTCATCCCCAGGGATGTGGCACCTGGCACCAGCAGCCACCAGGACGTGGCCAACCCCCCCGATCTCTCCTGCTGCCAGAACCACACCGTGCAGGACACTGGGTGCACTTGGACAAAGACTGGGGCATAAACAGAGTCTATCAAAGTTATTAATGGTGTTATTCTAACCTTTTTAACGAGGAGATACTCACTTCCAACGGTACTGCCAGTGTTGGCATCCTTGAATTTTTTTCTGTCCAAAGAGGTTTAATTGAGCTAGGTATAAATAGCATATCAGTAAACAAGACCTTTTGGCTCTGTGAATCATGGCTAAAATATTTGAAGCCCTCCACAGCCTCTCTAATGGTGAAGAATGTGCTCATTAGGCTGGTCCAGATGCATTCTGGAAGCCAGTGAGAAGCTCACTCTGCAGCAGATAAATCACAGCCGTGTTAATGCTCCTGCTCAGACAGCGAGCGCTCAAAGCTCTGGCACCCCCTCCAAGGACCTTGGCACGTGTGGCTCTTTGGCCTTCCCAGAATTTCAGTCTCACCCCAAAATCGTTTTGACACAAGGGTGGCAGGACCCGAGTTTATTTCATTCCATTGACTTCACCCCCTGCCTCAGAGAATTCCAGAATGACTCAAAATCCCATAAACAATCCTGCACTGAAAACAAAATGGATACTGGAAAAAGGAGCAACTTTTGTTCTGAGTTTACTTGCTTGGGAATTTCTCAGCTAAGTATTTACATGACAAACATCTCTAGTTAATCTTGCTTGGGTGATGTAAGTGAATGGTCCCATCGTCCCCAGGAATGCGTTTTATTTTCCTTCAGTAATCTCCATGGCATTAATTACGTCTGGTTCCGGGTATGTGGAAGTGTTTGCAGCATCGGAAACTTTATTTTTAAAGTCACACTAGACCTGAAAACATGTATACACGTGGATTCACACCTACCCCCACCCAAATAGCTGCCACAATTATAGAACGGATTGGGAAGCTGGAGTCCAAAAGCAGAGACCAAATGCCTCTGAGGTGAAGGGCGTAGAGAGCTGTTTTGACCTGAATAATAAAACTGAAATGCCCGGGTCTAAAAATATCCAAGAATATACTGAGGTCCCAGATTCTTCAAATTTCCTTAAAATGCAAATATGGGGATTGGAACTTTTCTTATCTCGCCTGATGCCTCTCGGAAATAGAATTTGTTGCATTTATAGCCTGCTTTTATCTGAGAGTTTCAAAGTCCTCTGCTGATCTTAATTAAAACGGATGTGAAGCTGTGTAAGGTTTAGAACTCTTGATCGAAGTAAGGAAAACAACTTCGTTAAAGAAAAGAAAAAAACAAACCAAAAAAAGAGAGAGAAAAAAGAAGCCTCCAAGGCTGCCAGCAGGCAGGAGAGCAGAGCCAGGTCACCCACAGGCGCCTTTCCCCCACCGTGCAGGATTCCCAGTTCCTCTTTGAAGGGAGCAGGGGAGGCAAAGCCGGGCGCTGTGCTCAGTGTGGGCTCTGATGACGCTCCACAGCTTCACTGGCTGCTGCTTTCAGGTCCCCTGAGCGTGTCACACAGAGCAGCAACAGTAAATGCATTTTAGGAAGCTTCCCTCTCAGTTTCAGAGCAATTGCATTATTACATCTGATAGTTTATCACTTCTGCTGGGGATTTCATGGAATAAAACTCAGCTCATGCATGGCATGGGATGTGGCCCAGCTGCCCTTCAGGGTCAGGCACTTGGGGGGCGAATTTGCCACGGACATTTCCATCCTTGTGCATCTCCCCATCGTGGGGCAGTAAATGCACACCAACTGTGCGGGGTGGGGAAGCTCTGCAGGGTCAGGGCTGGACACTGGTGCCCCTCAGCACAGCTCAGGGAGAAAGGAAGTCTCAGGCCATAAATATTTCCTATTATTTTCAAGCCATCAGCATCTGTTCTACCCCAAATCTGTGCAAGGAGTCCGTGCTGTGTTCAGGAAATGCACCCCGAGTTCTCAGGGGTGTAAAATGTGCTGAGCTCACCCCGGCGCTGCTCATCCCCTTTCCTCCTGTCAGCAATTAGAGCCAATAAACATCTCAGGCATAATGAATGGATTTATTATCGTTATCTTAGTGCTAAGTAAACTCAGAGATAAGAAACACAAAGATGGTCCAGAATCTTAAACTGCTTATTAAATTATTATCTTTTAAGTGTTTTATAGGCTGAGGAGAACAGCAGCAGCTCCCAAAATTGAGTCCCTCAGAGAACAACCTGGTCTAGTGGAAGGTGTCCCTGCCCATGGCAGGGGACTGGGACTGGGTGGTCTTTAAGGTCCTTTCCAACCCAAACCATCCCAGGATTCTGTGATCCTGTGAAAGAAAGATTTAATGGTGGGACTCAATGATCTTAGAGGTCTTTTCCCACCCAAATGATTCTGTGATTCAGCGAAAGAGAGCCAAGCAGGCTGCACTCAGAACCACGTGAAAAGGTCGCAGGTGAGCTAAAGCTTGTTCGTTCATAAATCCCAGGTTATGTTGGCAGTCAGGAAAACGCAGGCTGAGATTCTCTTTTAGGAAAGGCAGGAAGATTGAAAACCCCCTCTTGGCCATGTCAGGTTCCCCCGGTGTCTAACTGCTGGTGACAGTGCCCCAAGCCCAGCCCCCAGGCTGCAGGGTGACGCTGAGCTCTGCCGGAGGGCGGGGGGCCCTCAGTTTAAGTACAGAAAGGTGAATTCCTGTGTATTACAGCATTTCAGAGCGTGTGGAACAGGGCAGGTGTTAGTTTGTTACTGTGGTGATCTTGGGGGGCCTTTAATTGGACAGGGTTAAATGCACATCTTCATGTGCCCCTTTTAAAACACATAAAAATGTTCTTTAGTTCTCTTGCTCACTTCCAGGCAGTGCACTTCCACATGCTGGGAAAGCTGACATACCCCAATGAATCACACGCCTTTTCTGTCTAATCACCAGATCCCTGACCTGGCACAGCAGTAACAATTCACTTAAACTATTTGTAATGGTGGAGCAGGGTCTGTAAATCAGCCTCTCTCTGCTGACTCTGCTGCAGCCGCACGGATTTACTCCAGGTCTGGATCTGCTGCATTCGTTTTTTAAACGGAGCCTTTTTCTTTATTGATGGGACATCTGTGAAGGTCACAGATATGTCTGTGGGACGCCGCACGGAAGGAGACAGTACAAGGAGATATTGTTCATCAAAATCCCAGACAGTTCATTCCTGTTGATGCAGAGGAATTCCCAGAACTGCTGCACGTCTCTCTCTCCCCCAGAGCTGCTCCATCGCTGGGAGCCACCAGCTGTAAATCTGCGAGTCCAGCCACGGTGCAGAGTTCATTCATCCCTGGATAATTCTGCTGGAATGGTCAGGAAAGGGCACGTTTGGTCCAAACTGGGGTTCTGCCTTCTGGGATTTGGTCTCGGGGCTGTTGGGAGCCTCTCATTGGGTTTGTTTTCATATTTGAGCAGTGCTGGGCTTCTGTAAATCCGGGGAAAACAGAGCTGGGGCTAATGTTCAGAACATGGAAACTGCATCGTCCTGAAATCCACGGTGATGCTCGTGGTCTGCAGAGCTGTGGGTGTCACAGGGTGACACAGGGTGACACAGGGTGACGCAGGGTGACACAGGGTGAGGCAGGGTGAGGCAGGGTGACACAGGGTGATGCAGGGTGACACAGGGTGAGGCAGGGTGACACAGGGTGACACAGGGTGACACAGGGTGAGGCAGGGTGACGCAGGGTGCCCCAAAGTGCTGCTCTGAGGGAGCAGTGGCTGGGGATGTCCTGTCCTGTTCCATACCTGTTCTGAGCTTTCCTGTGCTCCTGCACCTCCCACGGGGCAGCCTGATTGCTGTGCTGGCAGCCCAGCCCCGAGGACGGGGAGCCATCCTTCCTCCCACACAAACCTCCCCACTGCTGGCCTTTTAAACTGATGTTGCCTTTTTCCCCATCTGTCTCTGTCCATTTCTTACCATCCTGAGAAAGAATCCATCATTAGATCTTGGGCAGGAATTGTTCCCTGGAGGGTGGGCAGCCCTGGCACAGGGTGCCCAGAGCGCTGTGGGTGCCCCTGGNTGTCCCTGCCATGGCAGGGGTGGGACGGGTGGGATTTAACCATTCTCTGGTTCTGGGATGGCTGAAAATGCCAGGTGAGGAGATGGAAGCAGGGAGTTTATTGCTGGGGCAGAGCTCAGCTCCAGACTCAGCCCAGCAATACCTGGACCACCACCACAGCAAACCCACGAGGAATTTATTCAATCCATGCTGCCTCATTTTCTTGTCACAAATTGCCAGTATTCACTATTCAGTTCATCACAAAGTAATTTTGGCAGACAATTCTTGATCTGAAGTTCATTTGTAGTTCATCTTCAGAATTAATTTCTTTTTGTTGGACACATTAATGGCATATTACTGGGAATGCTTCTAATGAGGCTTCCAGCATGAGCACTCACATCTGCAATCCGACATAGGGTTTATGAAAATATTCCCCACTAGGTTAAAGTTGATTTACAAAAGAATGTCCAAGTAAATTGCTAAATATTCATGAGCACTGGGCATAAAATACCCCATGGCAACTGTGAAAACCACTGGAGATTTTGGGGATCCATTTCTGGCTCTCTGTGTGGCTTTCCCTTTCTCCCTGTGGGACTGCGTGGTGCCGCTGCTGTGTCCAGCACGAGCTCTGGACTTTGGCAGCTCCTGCTCAGCCTGCAGAGATCCCTCTGGACAAATCCATCTCTCAGGTGCAGCCAGGGAAGGCTCCTCCTCCCTCTGTTTCCCAAGAACATTCTGGGCTACGCATTATCTCTTAGCAGACTCACTATTAAATGCTTTTAAACTTTATCTCCACTTTCTCATTAAAACTTGCCTGCATTGATGTTTTAAGCTGTTCTGTCGGAGATGTTGCCCTCTCTGTGTTAAACACTGAGTTAATGAGCAGCTCTGCTTCTGTATCGAACCTTCTTCACATTTTTTTGGTTCAAAATCAGAATCGATAATCCCTGATTAAGAACATGGAGTCATTAGGAAAAAAATCTTGTCTCTGGAATAAAAAGTTAATTTTGGATTTTGCAGCGAAACATAAATTATTTGGGACTGAAAAGCTTCTCAGCGCAGTGGCCCATCCGAAGTACACCTGAAACCCGTCCATGGGAAGGGCAATGTCCTGCTCCATCGGCTCCCTGCGACGTGGTGGGCAGAGCTGTCCCCGTGGAGGTGCAGCAGCCTCGCAGGCAATGCCTGTGCCCATCTCCCGCTGAGGCAGCTCGCAGTGACGGGCGTGAGCAGGGACGGAGCGCCAGGCTCGGCGGGGAAACGCAAAGGGAAGTTGTTCTCCCACCACTTACCATCTGTAAACATTAAATGGGCTTTACAAATATTCTCCTGGTTGCTGAAGAAATTCAGAGCTTGAAACATAAAGGGAAGGAAGGAAGAAAGGATGGGATGAAGGGAGGGTGATACCGACACTGGAAACTTTTACCTGTTTCTTTGAACAGCAAACACATTTACTTCTGGGTTTTTATTTGCCCCATGGAAAGGCAATGTGGCATCAGCCATTCTGGGATTTGTGGCTTTTTGCCCTTTCAGTGCAAATTAGTAACATGATTATTTACATCTTTGTATCACTTTATTTTTATCGGTAGCGTTAATTTGTCTATCCTTGACGTGGGATTTTGCAGGTGAGGAAGAGAAGTGGCCCACAACACCCTGGTGAACAGAATTTCTCCAGCACTCCGTGTCCTCGGCAAAGTCCCTCTGCAGCCCCCAAAGGCTCTTGGCTGAAGTGGCCATGGCCCCTGCTCCATCCCACTCCCTTCACTGGCATGTGATGTTCTCACCTGCATCAGCAGAGGGAGTTTTCCTGGTGTGACTTCCTCTTCTTCCCGGGCACAAGAATCCCGCTCTGCTGCTGCAGCCTGGAGCATCCCACTTTCTTAGAGAGGTTTACAAGTGTGAAAGCAGGGATGGAGCCAAGCAGGGCTTCCTGAAAACGCTGATGTCCAGGCAGGAGTGAAGGGGGATGGATTGTTCAGATTTATAACTACGGACACCACAGAGGTGATAAAGAGGCAGACAGACTCGCGGGGAGATGCTATCAGTGTTTGGAGCACCTGAACAGAGTTAATCTGATCTTTTATTAAAACTCTATTGAATTTATCCATTAATAATTAACTCTGGACGAGAGCCAGGTCTCTCCCTGAGCAGGTTCTGAGCACTGTGAGACACAAGACGGGGGAGGAGGGAGGTGAGAGTCTGTTCCTGCCTCTTGCTGCTTGGCTTGGCTCTGTCCTCACACCACAGGCAGGATTTGGGATTTGGGAATTGCTGTCACAGAGCAAGAGGTCCCTGTGGATGCTCTCTGCCTCCTCCGGGCTCTGGAATGTCTCTCGGCCAAGGCCCCAGCACACCTGAACAAGGATTTTGGCTCTTTTATTCGTTGTTGCTCTCCTTGTCAGACTGCAGCCCCCCACAGGCAGGACTTGTTTATGTCACATTTTGTATTTATTTATTCTCACTACATGTTAAATGCTAATAGCAGGGGCCTTGAGGACAGACTGTTGGTTCCTATTCCCTGCTCGCATTTCAGTGTTTCCTCTTAGGCATTATCTAAATTAATTCTTTATTCTTTACCCAGCTGTGATCACGGATGTTTCATGGAGGAAACCCTGGAGCAATGACCTGAGTCCTTTTTAAATCAATGAGAAAACTCCCAGAGAATTAAAGCTAAACTAATCTCTACATAAACGCCCTCCACAGTCTTAACCACAATTAGGGGTTGATTTACAGCCTGAAGGCTGAGGGGCTTCCCCTCCTTGTGGGGCTGCTCAGAGCACGGCCTCGCTCCTTGCACAGACACCAAATGCAGGACTTTAAAAATCAAAGTATCTCAAAATCTTTGCGCAGTTAGGGTTGGTTTGTTTTTTCATACTTACCACTTACCTCCTCTTATAGTACACAAACACTTCTAGCACACAGATACTCAGAATTTCTAACTGAATTACACGAGTGTAAATCTATTTGTTACTCCTTTGGAACTTGCAGACTTGCCACAGATCTTTAGCACTGAAGCAGTTTTCCAGGCAGCTCCCAGGAAGGGTATGCAAGAAAGTCTTGTCTCTAAATCTACATTTGAGATGAGAATTTCCCTTTTATTTTGTGTGGCAGAAGAAACTGAGGGTATCAACCGAGGCAGCTGAGGAAATCAACCAACAACTGCACAGACCCAGCTCCAGAGAAGTCCTGAGTTCCACTGAAAAGAAACGGAAAATGAAACTAATCCACAAAGTCAGGAAGATGCCGAGTTCAGCGAGTCCTGGTTGGAGCTGTGTGCTGGAGGAGCTTTCACAGCAGCAGGGATGTTGTGTGGGGTGGGACAGACACACGGACCTCACTGGGTGTGTGGGACAGACACATGGACCTCACTGGGTGTGTGGGACAGACACACAGAACATTGCTGGGTGTGTGGGACAGATACACGGACCTCACTGGGTGTGTGGGACAGACACACAGAACCCCACTGGGTGTGTGGGGTGGGACAGACACACGGAACCTCACTGGGTGTGTGGGACAGACACATGGACCTCACTGGGTGTGTGGGACAGACACATGGAACCCCACTGGGTGTTTGTGATAGACACACGGACCTCACTGGGTGCGTGGGGGACAGACACACAGAACATTGCTGGGTGTGTGGGGTGGGACAGACACACGGAGCCCCACTGGAACGTGTGACAAGGGCTGTCCTCCCTCGAGGACACCGCGGGGACATCGGCAGTGCGGCCGCGAGGGGCTCGGAGCCTGCCGCGATTCTCGACACCTCTGCTGAGGTTCTGGAGATCCAGGGCGAGGTTGTTTTTGGGGAGTCACTCAGAGCTGCAGGCCGGGCCGGCGTGCCCAGCAGCGCTGGGTAAATGCCGTGTTTTAACAAGAGAGGCACCACGTCGAGCTGTAAATGCTGGCCTGTTATTCCTTGTGTGTGCGCTGTGTATTATTTCGTGTGTATGCCTCGCGTATTATTTCTTTCTCATTCCTGCACTTGCTGTGCCGTATTTTCCCAATGTTCCCTGTGCTACCATTGTGCTTCCTTTGCAATAGTGAGTTTATGTTTTTTCCATATGCTAAGACTGAGGGAGTCCTACGGAACCCAAATCCCTCCAATGTCTCCATCTCCTCCTTGCCTGCCAGGCAGGGTTGGAGTTCCCGGTGTTCCGGAGCCGCTCCCGGTGCAGGGATGGAATTCCCGGTGTTCCAGAGCCCGTCCTGGTGCAGGGATGGAATTCCCGGTGTTCCGGAGCCGCTCCCGGCGCAGGGATGGAATTCCCGGACTCCCCAGCCCTGTCCCGGCACAGCGGCCGGCAGACCCCGCCGGGTGGCACTGTGACAAAACATTCGGTGACAAAACCTCCGTGTCGCAGCCGCTTCCCAGCGCCGCCGGCCGCCCGCGCAGGCAGGAGCACCGAATTCCCAGAGTCAGGAAAAGGCGCGGGAGCTGCGGGAAGACACCGGCCTGCAATGGAGCCGAGGATGCTGGAAAGGACATTTTAGATTCAGAGCCCGTGAAGCTGCGGGGTGACGCTGAAAGCCGGGGCGAGCACGGCACTGTGAACAAACCCTCCTCACCCGATGGAGAAACCCGGGACCCCGCTGTGGCCGGGAAGGCAGCGCTGCCGGCAGCGATGGACAGGGGTTACACACACCTGTCCGTGCAGGTTACACAGCCCTGCCATTACAGGTTACACAGCCCTGCCCTTACAGGTTACACACACCTGTCCATGCAGGTTACACAGACCTGTCCGTGCAGGTTACACACACCTGTCCGTGCAGGTTACACACCTGTCCTTGCAGGTTACACACACCTGTCCGTGCAGGTTACACACACCTGCCCTTACCGGTTACACAGACCTGTCCTCACAGGTTACACACACCTGCCCTTACAGGTTACACAGCCCTGTCCTTGCAGGTTACACACACCTGTCCGTGCAGGTTACACACACCTGTCCTTACAGGTTACACACACCTGCCCTTACAGGTTACACAGCCCTGCCCCGTCCGAGGGGTGAGGGAAGGGGGAACGCGAGGGGAGCGGCTCAGGGGCTCCCCGAGCTGCTCTGGCACATCCAGCCCCTTTCAGTCCGGGCGTTGCTCGGCGTTTCTCAGTGCTGAAAGCGAACCCGTTTGTTTTTAAATGCAAATCCTCTTTTTGAAGCCGCGATGTTAACGGGAGACCTGTGAAATCCAGAGGCACGGGCGCACATTGACAGGGCAGGGTGATGAATGTCAGGGCTCGTACAATATCTCTCCCTCGCAGCATCCCCCGGGACTTTGCAGATAAAGCCCCGCGGAAGCTTTTGGAGCCGAACCAGAATAACAGCTGGTCCAGGGCACGTTAAAAATTCGTTTTTAATTCCAGCTCTGTTCTCCCCGAAAGCCACAGGGCTGATTTGCCTCCCAGAGTTGAACTAAGCCCTTTGTTTACTTTTGGTCATTTGAAAAGAAAAGGGAAGTGAATTATGATACTTTTTCTCAGCACCTCTTGTGGAGACCAAGTTCAGACCTGCCCAGATATCTGCCTGGCACACAGGGAATGTGGCTGGGCTTGCAGATGACACAGAGCCCGATCACAAATACCATTCCAGGGTTCTGTGGGACACCTGGAAATTCCAGATAAGTGTTACAAGGCTGCATAGCCTTGGCAAGGCCTCATCATCTGAGTAAACCTGAACAGATTTGGTAACCTGATGGGTGGCAGTAGAGGACAACCCTCACCCCTGCTCACTCTGTTCACAGAGCCCCAGAAACAGAAATGTTTCTGTTAGAAATTTCTGATAGAAATTGCTTTGTCCCCATCGGGGTGAGGTGCTCAAAGCTCAGGTGTTTGACAGCGCTTGGATGCTTTCTGGGGAGCTGCAAGCTGAGCCTCCCAGGCCAGGGGATGCAAACAGCTTTTCTGGGTAGCACAAAGGCAGAGGAACACAAAGTGGTGGCAGAAGCACAAAACTCTCTCAAGTCTTTGAGGAGAACTTGCACGTTGCTCTGTGCTGCCAGTCACGGTGTGTATGAAAGGAGATGGAGGATGAGAGGGAGAGAGTGGTCTCGGAAGGGATGGGGAGGGGAAAAAAGGAGGCTTGAGTGTGAGAAGCAGGACAGACTACGAATTATGTAGGCAGAACAGGCAGAAAGTGAAAATGATGAAGAAAAGGCTGGCAAAGTTTCTTAGAGTGACAAAGTTTCTGTTTATGTCTACTTTCCTTGCTGCTGCTTCACAGAAGGCTCAGCTAAGGTGGATGCAAATCCTCCCACCCTGCCTGAACAGTTCACAGCTATGAAACACAACCTACAAACGCAGCAGCACCTGGCTGCCCCAGCAGAGTGTCCCACGGACACCAGAGTGACCCGTCTGCTTCCAGAGGCATTTTCCATCGTGGGGATGGACAGCAGGGCCAGCTGGGGCTGACAGCAGATGGCTTTCAGTGACACCATCCCCATCATCCCCAGAATTGTTCCGATTGCTGTTGGTACCTCAAGCAGCGATGCTGTATCCCTACAGACAGCAAACAGAATGAATTTGGCTTTCCTGGCCCCTTTCCCTCCCTGGCTGGTTCTTAATGTGCTCGAGGCCATTCACGGCCGTGCTGAGGGCAGGAGCTGCCGCAGTCGGCGCCTGTGCTGCTGCTGCTGCCTTTGAGCCAATATAAAAGTCATCTTCCTCGTGTCCTTTTACATCTCACAGCTTGTGAATCTCCCCAGCTCTGCCCTGGAGAGCAGCATCTTCTTTGCCTCTGTGTTGTCAATGCTGCGACGCCTGGTTCTGCTTCAGGGGGTTTTGCCAGGGGCCTCTCCAGGGAGGGATTTCCACTCTTGTTCCTGCAAACCACACCAGCAACGGCTGGAGAATCAGAGTCTGAACTCAGCGGGAGGACCACAGCAGCAGCAGAGTTTCACTTAGCCCAGTTCCTATTGGTATCACCTAAAGGATTGAACTTTGCTTAGTTCTGCTAAAATCCGAGTGCTCACCTAAAGACTGTGGTGACATCTGGTCTCAGTTGGATCCAGTGCTCTCGGGCAGGGCCATGGATCTGCTGGCAAACATGGATGGGGCACAGCTCAGGGAGGGCACAGGGCCAGAGAGCTGCTTCCCAAAGATCCCCTTACTTCCCAGGTATTAATTGTGCTTTCTTTTTTGAGGGAAAGAGATCCATGAGATGTATTTGGGTTTGTTTTGTAATTTTAAATCCTTTTTTTCTCTTACACTTGTCCTTATCCACCTTCTATTAAAAGAGCACCTATGCTCTGAGCTGGTACAACTGCGAGGAATATGGAAGAGAAATGCCTTGGAAGGCTTAAAGAAAATGCCCGTGTGATAATGTTGTCCTGCTGCTCATTACAACACTGTAGCTGCACCCTTGGCTCTGTTCTGAAGGGTTCTGCCCCCAGACCTGTGCCTGCTGAGCAGGGCTGAGCGGGGCTGATTTAAAGGTGTTTATGAAGCAAGTTACTTGTGTGGGAGCTCACTTTGGGGGATAGTTACTCACAAGGCTTTCAAAGGACTCCAAAGGCTGCACTCACTTGAATCCTCTTGAAATTCAGTAGCTGTTGGTTCCTCCTGTGTTTGAATTCAAATAAAGCTTGAGCTTGTCTTGATGTTCTATCTCTCCTTCTGTTTAAAATGTACCAGCTGTGTTTGACCTTGTGGATCATAAATTCTCCTGGGCCGATGGGAATCTGTTGTTTCATCCATTACTGTTGTTTGCTGGACTTCGGGAGGTTTGCACCCGGGAATACTTTAATCTCTTCCTCCAAAGAACCCTCTTGATACCCCAGGGGTCCCTTGTGTTGGGGTTTTGAGTTCCCTGGGCTCTGTGGCGCTGCTGGCAGAGCTGGAGCATCAGCACACAGCCAGTTCCTGAAGGAGGTGCTGCTGCCCAGCCCAGCCTGGCCCCAAGCTGTGCCTGTGCCTGTCACACACCTGCAGCTGCAGGAGCAGCAATTTTCGGAGCATGGCCAGGACAGGGGGTTTTCTCCAGCTCCACGGCAGCAATTAGCTGCCACAGCTCTCAGTGCCTGGGCTCCTTGCCCCTCTCCCCTTGCAAACAGGACCTCCCAAAGTGGAAAACCCAAATACTCCCAGCCTGCTCGCCTGATGCCTTCCCAAATGCTCTTTGTGTTCTGCCTTCGTGCAGCCGCCCAGCTCTGCTCTGCCTCCCACAAGGATTAGGATGGTAAAGAACTCCAGATCTCCCCGGGGCCGTGTGCTGAGGCTGTGAGTGCAGGGTGCAGGGCAGGGCTGTGCTGGGCTGCAGGGCAGGGATGTCCGCAGGGCTGCAGGGCAGGGATGTCC
>WBMY01002315.1:0-17944 GCA_013397315.1 Donacobius atricapilla | reverse complement strand
CAGGGCCTCTCTGGGCTGCCTGGGCATTGCCTTCGTGTGCCTTTGCGCCAGTGCTGGAAGGAATCTGGGATTTTCTGGGCTGAAATTCCCTTGGCTGGCCCCGGTAATGCCATTGCAGTAAAGTTAATGTGGGTAATGAATGGGCACTTTAACAGAGCTGCTGAAAGCCAAAAGGGCACTGCTTGTTTTCATGCTGAATCACTACAGTAAATTTAGCAATGAGTCTTGACATTCTCTGCCTAATAAGAGCAATTTTTATGCTCAAATTGTGACTTTCTTTATATAAGAGGAAAATAACATTAAGCAGTACTGTATAGCTTTAGCACTGTCACAGTTTCTATAAATGTCAAAGTACTTATTCATTTAGTTGACAAATGCCACTTCAGAAGCAAATTATTTTTCTTAGTGGCAAGCTGGTTTATGTGTGTAACACAGTCCATTTTTCAAAAAAGTGGCTTTCTTTTCAAGAGCTATTAAAGATTCATTTCAGTGAGTATTTTGAAGATTTCATATTTTCATAACACTTATTAGGGTAGCATACCTGCATTTTTTCTTTTTTTTTTTGTGGAAGAACCTTGTACACAACTTTTCGGTTGTGTGTGAAACGTAGGTTTATTAATCCCCTCCGTTACTGCAGGAAAATTGAGTATTCAGCAATAGTGATCTGGGGGGCCCTGGAGGAGACGAAGCTCTGGTGCTCCAGGCAAGGATGCAGCTGGAAACTGCAATTTTAGCCGGGAGGAGGAGGAGTTTGGCACCCGGCAGGGGAAGGATGGGGGACCACGCTTGGCTGCTGCTGGTTTGGCTTGGAGCTCTGCGCTGGGTGCCCCTGTGAAGGCCAGCTCAGGGTTTTTTGGTCTGATGCAGAAATCTCCGCGCATCTCAAGCTGTCCCTGAGCTGAACCACAAGGTTACCCAGCTTTTATGGCCCCCTGCACGCTTTGTGTGGCATTTAATGTGCTGGGAGCCGGTTCATTAGCAGTAAAGCATCTGCAGCACTGGAGCAGTAAGTCATGAACGCTTTCAAAACGTGAAGGATGGCTGCAAAAGCTAGAAGAACAAAAAAGAGTAAAAAAAAAAAAAAGTTAATGGGTACAGAACGTCTTCCTAAAGCACCAGTAAGGGGTTTTGCTTTTTGTATTTGCTTGGGAAAATATCATTGAAATGCTGCTTCTCCAGCAGGGTGAGGAATGGGTGCTTGCTGCAGCCACTTTTGGAATTTCAGAATCTTATTTTGCTGAAGATTCAGCTGGATTTTTTTTTTTCCTGACACAGGTGAGCCTGGTTGGAGCAAGTGATATTTCATAGGGTCTTGGACTGATGAAAAATTTGAATTGTTTTTTTTTTTGGATTCTCTGTGGTTCATGTAGAATAACAAAGGCTTGTGTTTTATTTCCAAGTCAATGTGATCCTCCCATGGACACTGCTGATTTAAGCATAATTTCACCCTAAATACAGCCATTCTTTGGGAGGTCTCAGCCATCAGTAGAAGCAGAAAATATGATCCAGGTTTATATAAATACTAGCTGGGGTTTATTTTCTGTCCCAGAGGGGAGATAGTGCAGGTGTGTGCCTTTGTAGAAATACTAAAAGATTTAGTGAGTAATGGCTTTAAAATTTAATCTGTGCAGTCTGCTTCCCGAAAATAAACTTCCTGCTGCTGTGGCAAGGCTCCTGTTTCCTGTCCCTGGCCGGGAGGAGCCCGGGCTCCCTGGGATGTTCTGCTGCTGGGGGTGACAGTGGCACCTGGCATGGCAGTGGCTGCCTGACATCCTGCCCAGGCTGTGCAGGTCGTTTCTCTTCTCTTCGGCTTGGGATTCCTGTCATTATTTTTCCATACTAAACATCTGTACTTTTAAATATAATTTTCTTTAATAATTCAAATTAATGTTCAGGCAATTACCAGGCTCTTCATGTACTTAGGGTACATATATAATTGTGTCATTTGGACAGTTAATTGCACTGTTTAATGATGTTGCATCAATTTCCTTATTAAGCATAATGAATCAAATGCAACTGCCATGCACGTGGGGTTTTGGAGGAGCAGTTTCTCGGATGGCGGCTTTCACAGCAGGAAGAAACCTGGCAGGAAATGCTTGAGCTGTGCTGCAAGGTGCTTTCACCCTGGCTGTGATCAAGGATGTAAACGGGGTTTTGGAAGAGTAGAAGTCTTCCGTGCCAGGATTTTGGGGCTCAGCATCCATTTTAAACCTTATTTATATACATTTAGACCAAACAGATGAACTGTGCTACGAAGAGGGTGGCAGTTCCTGCAGGGAAGTCCCTGCTCTGGCAGCTGCTGCTATGGGACATGGCTGTGTCCAGGGAAGCCGTGACAAATTCCACAGGTTTGTCCCGGGGTGTGACAGATTCCAGCCCGGGACCCCTCCTGGGCTGGCGGTGCGAGGTGCCAGGGGCTGAGGGCTGTGCCAGGGGCTGAGGGCTGTGCCAGGGGCTGAGGGCTCAGCCAGGGGCTGGTTTCACCCCGGGGCTGTGGCACAAGGTGCGCCTGGCTCTGGGTGCGCGGGTGGTGGCTCTGTGCCCCAAGCTGTGCCGGGAATTATTTCAGGCATTTAAGGACTCCCAACGTGTGTGAGCAAGGAGAAGAAAGACAAGAGCTGTGACTGGGAAATGGGAGCTGAAACACTGCACAGAAATCACGGGAAGCTGAGACACTGAGGGGAGAGGGATCCCTAATGGCAGAAACAATGGGAAACTGAGAGGGAGAAGCTGCAGGAGCCAGGCACAGAAACTTCAAGGAAAGGAATGTTTCTCTGCTATTCCCTTAAGTTTATTAGCAGTAACGTTTCCAAAAGGTTAAGCTGAATTGTCGAAATGAAGACGAAGGGTGTTCGTGGTAGACTTGAAAAGTGAACGGCCCTGATGAAGGATTCATGCCCCATTTCCCTTGGTTTGCTGTTTTTACATTGATGATGCATTGTTCTAACATTGCTAACACCAAAATACTTGATGATTTTGTCATACCTGGGGAGAATTTCTTTTTTTTTTGGAGGGATGCGAGTGCTAGCTGTTTCCCCAAATCCTTCCCAGAATGAATTTTTGCTCGATTACGGCAGTTTAGGGATGCACATAGAAGTGGCCTGGGGTGACACCTGCCTGGGGAGCATCAGGGCCCTGCAGGGAGAGCCCCAGGTGGAATTGGGGCAGGCACCTCTCCCAAGCCTTTGGCCGTGCCCCAGGGAGGGGAAGGGGTTTGTCCTGACCCTGCGGGGCAGAGGGCCCCCTTTCCTCTGCGAGAAAATCTATTTTTTTGTGATTCTAAAGCTTATTTAGGATCACAGACTGCTTTGCGTTGGGAGGGATTTTGTAAATCATCCACCCAGGCTTGCATGGGTGGGAGACATTGATCAAACTCATTCTCGTCGAGATGCTATTTTAAAGTCTCTTTTCCAAAGCTGAGTCAAAGGTTTCATTTTCAGTTATTCACTCATCCCCACGGGGCTGGGGGTGTTATTTGGGGCTCGCAGCTCCTGGCAGGGGAGTGCCTGGCTGCTGGGAGCCGTGTTCTGCTCCAGAGGCAGCCTGCAGTTCCGTGGCAGTGGTGGATGTGGGGCAGTGGGAGGAACCCAGCAGCCAGCAGGATGAATAATGCACTGGCACAGTGATCTCAGAGCCTTCAGGCACGGGGAATGCCAGGATGAACCATAAGTGCCTAAAAGGCACCGTGGGGGCGAGTGCTGCCCCAGGCTGCGCTGAGCAGTGCCCTGCCTGCGCTGGGGGTGGCACCTCCAGCCACGGGGGCACTTTAAAGGTTGGGGTTGCTTTGGTTTTAGCTTGGCAGAGCATGTTTGAGTGCTGCGGGAGAGTCTCCCCTTCAAAAATCATGTGAATTAATGACTCCCGGGTGTGAAGGGGGTTATAAAATGTGCTGTATGATTAGGGTGATGTAGCTAATCCTGGCAGCCGTGCTAAGCTTTTGTTCCAGAGCTGTTGTGTGCTTAAACCAGCCCCTTCTCTGGGTTTTGGGGGTGGAAAAGCTCGAAATTCTCCATCTAAAGACTGAATCTACAGACACCCCCCCCATGCACCTGGGCCACTGCACACAGAATATTGAAGGATTTTGGTGCTCTTTTAAAATGTCTAATGAGGGCAACAAAGCAGAAGGAAAAGGGAGCATTTTGTGTTGCTTTTAGAAGGCAAAATATGAATGAATTTTCTTCTACCTTAGGATCAGTGTGCAAAGTAGTTACCAGAGACTTCCATACAATATTATAGACACAGACAGATTTGACAGGGTTTTCTTTTCCCTGTAGAATTTCTAGTAAATAGAGATAAATTATCTCATCTGTTTTCTGTTTATTAGCTGGGACTGTATCAAATTAAGTGCCTCCAGTGTTGCTGTGAGATGGAGAAATAATCACTACCCTCTATTTAATCATTTCTCTGCCAACACGAGCTCACAGGCAGTGGGACTTGAGGAATTTGCTGGCCCTGTTTGGCCACGTGTGTGTGCATGTGCAGAGGGGCTGCTTACAGGGAATGGCTGGGAAATACCTGCCAGAAGCTCTTTGATTCTCCTGCTTCTTTTATTCCTCCTCCTGGTACTTCTTGTCTCTCACCTACAGCTTTGATAGCAGCTCATTGTGACCAGACAAACTTGCTACAACACAATCATTTTTGAATGCTTTCTGTGCAGAGAACCTTATTCTGAAACAAAATATGGATTTTTGTGTAAGTGGCGCTTTGGAGTGCAGCACAGGTTGGAGTGCAGCTCAGGAGAGTGACTGGGCCCCACTCGGGCAGGAAAAGCCAATTTAAGGTGCCACCACTTTGCTTGGGGTCACATCCCCCGGAGCTCTGAGGCTCTGCAGTGCTGGAGATCACAGGGCTCAGGAAACCCTGATGTGAAAGCAGCACTTCTTGTCAGGAGCGGTGCGCAGAGGAGGAAATCTCTCCCCAGGACGGGTCAGGAATGCGCTGCCGTCTCGTGTGTTGTCCGCAGGTGACAGAGCCTCCCCTGCTGCTGGTGGGTCTGAACGCTGAGCACTTTTGAGTGACCTGTCTCAGCAAACGTGGCGCTTGGAGAGTCCGTGTTCTCAGCCTGGTTGCTGATTTTTGTCTTGTCTACAACCACTGCTGTACTGGAGTTACACAGGATTCACGGCGTGCTTCAGTTGTATGAGTGTGGTAGATTGATTTGGCTTGAGTGAACTGTAATTCTTTGTTCAAACGCCCCACCCAAACCACCTTTATTACCTTTCCCACTCCACCGTCTTGAAGGCAGCATTAGCATTTAAAATACGGCTTTTCACAGGCTTTCCTCTCCTAATCGGCCTTTGCCCGGGAGGGTCCTGGGGCACGTTTGTTATTGCTCACCAACTTCTGTTTTGTGAGACGCCAGTGACATTTCAGCACCTCTCAGGTCGCTGTCAGAGCAGGGCAGCAGTCCCAGGTACTGGGGAACATCCCCGGGGTGACAACAGCCCTGCACACACAGAAATGCTTTTTGCTCTAAAGAGGATGGAGAGCAGGGATCTTCGCTTCCATCACCTCGCACTCCTGGAACACACACACCTCTGGGAGCTGCCCCTCTGAAAGGGTAAAAGTAGCTTCTGTGCCTGTGAAAAGCCTGGTGGTGGTGGCGGCAGTGGCACCCGGAGCCCCGTGAGCCTCATCCCTGCGTGCCCTGGTGCTCCATGCCAGCCTTCCCAAGGGTTGGCCAGGGCTGAGTGGGGCAAATCCCACCCTGGTGAGGTTTTTGTGCTGCCTCTGGATAACGGGGCTGTTCCTACTGAGGGCTCTGCCCGTGCCCCCTTTCTGACTTGTTGGAGCCCCCTCAGAAGTGCAGGCCAGGGTTCAAGCGTTGCTGACTTCTCAGTGAGGAGCTTTTTTGTGTGCTGGGTTTTTTTTCCTTTTCTGTTTGGTTTATTTAGAATCCCAGATGGTTTGGGTTGGAAGGGACCTCAGATCCCCTCCAGTGCCACCCCTGCCAGGGCAGGGACACCTCCCACTGTCCCAGGCTGCTCCAGCCCCAGTGTCCAGCCTGGCCCTGGGCACTGCCAGGGATCCAGGGGCAGCCACAGCTGCTCTGGGCACCCTGTGCCAGGGCTGCCCACCCTCCCAGGGAACAATTCCTGCCCAAGATCTCTTTGGTGTTTTTTTTCCTTCCCTAATCACTTTGTTCTCTTCCTGTGAACCAGCCTTGTCACACCAAATGGAATGTCCTGGCAGCTTGATCATCCTCCTTGTGCTAATTACATCTCCTTGCTGGAGCATCTTCCCCTGCCTTCCACGAGCCATATGTGTTCAGCAGCTCAGCTAGACAGCAGTTTTTGAGTCAACAAATGGGATTCTTTGCATTAAGGGACTCTGGCAGTGAACCTCTTGGGTATTACAGTGATCATAATGAGAGTTTGCTGCTAAGTGCCTCCTAGAAAAAATAGAAACCAAATTCTTTGTGGAATCAGGGGTCTGAATTAAACCTGATGGTTTAGGGGGAGGTCCCATTCAAGAAGGTGGCATCACTCCAAATGTTGGCTAGGTTATCATAAGATCTGCGGTTTTTTCTCTGTGATTCACTGCAGAGCTCCAGAAAGAAGTGAGTTTAAATGAGGCAGAGGCTGTGGTGTGCCAGCCCAGTGTGGGAACACACACAGTTGCACGCTCATTAATCCCCAGGGTTCCTGCTGCCTCGAAAGGCTCGGGGAGTTGATATTGCCAGTAAAACATTACACAGCCTGGTCCCTTACAGTTTACAACTGCTATTAAATACTGCACATGCGGCATTTAAATCAGCTTCTCATTGTTTCCCGTGTTTGGGTGCAGATTTGTGGGCAATAGGGGTGGTAATTAAATATTTGTTCTGCGCCCTGGGAAGAGAACAGAACAAAAGCGTCTGTTGCAAGAGGGAGGTTTATATCAGCTAATAACAAAAACTCTAAGTGGGAGGAGAGTTGTATATTGCAATAAATAGTCTCTGAATTTTGTAGGATCCCTATACCTCCCTCTCCATAGGTTTTTGGGAAGAGAACACGTTGAGCTGGCACACCGTTATTGCTGATTCTGCTTTGTGTCAGTGGGATGGACTGGGGAAATATTTTAGACTATTTTTTTTATGAACCTAGGACAATTCTGTGCATATAAATCCATCAGAAATTCTTGAAGGCACTGACTTAATGTTTGGGGTTTTAATCCTGATCACAGTTAATAAATATCCAGAGTGATTCTTGTACATGTTCTTGTGGTGTTGACTGGTTTTACCTGAATCCATTCGATATTTGTGTTGTTACTGATATTGGATTTTTTTGTCTGTATGTTTTGTCAGCTACTGAAATGTGATTTAGAAATCCAATAACACTAATGTACTGCAGAAATATGGCTTTATTCACTGACCAGGAGTAACCCACCAGAAGTATTGCTTTAGTTTTAAAGCTGACCTTTTATTTAGCAGAAAATCCACAATTGCAAAAGGAAATAGACTTTTTCTTTTGTGGAGTGGATATATTCCTTCAGGCTGGAAAAGACTGAGGGACTGGGCTGCTTTCCCTCCGCTAATCCAATGAGAATAAGGACATTTTTGATTAATAACTTACGGCAGTGCCGTAACAGGTCAAAATTGCCACAGAACCATGGAATGGTTTTGGCTGGAGAGACTGAGAGCCCAGCCAGTGCCACCTGGGCAGGGACGCCTGGCACCACCCCAGGCTGCTCCAGGGCCCGTCCATCCTGGCCTTGGACACTGCCAGGGACACCTGCTGGAGTTTTCTCCCAGCAACTTTTCCCCAAGAGTGGACAGAATTGACATTAATGCTGGCCCTTGGGACCACGGGCTTTTCCTGGCAGTGCTTCCATTTTGGGCTGGTTATTCTGGGATTCAGTGCACAGGGTTTTGCTGTTGTATAAAATTGTAAATTCTCCTGATGCAATTTGTGAGGAAAAAATATGGATCCCTTTCTAAGAGTTTTATAAGAAGAGATGTGCCTCTATTCTCTGTTCTGAAAAAGGTCTTTCAAATCAGGTATAGCTTTATAACCACTCAGCAACTTCTTGAAATCATCCTATAAAGTTTAATAAAAACCCAACATGTCAAGGAAATTATGCAAAAGGATGCAAAGTACTCTAAAAGAGAGCTTCCCTTTTTCTGCTAAATCCAGTATTGAGAACTTCCAAGGTCTCTATAAAAATGTGCTGATGTTCTTTTATAAATATCATGTACCACTTTATAAATATTTTATGAAAAATATTAACACTTTGCTTCAGAGGAAAGCTTTTGAGGCTTTTAGGCACATCAGAATTGCTTTTTCCAGTCCTCCTACACTGCATTATTTTCCCCACTGGTTTTGTCCTTGAGCAGAATGCTCCTGAGGAAACAGAGGCATGTTAAAATCTCCCAATGAAATCAGCTGAGGGCAGCATCACAGAATTGTTAAGGTTGGAAAAGACCTTTAAGGTCACCAGGTCCAACCACCAGCCCAGCACCAGGTTCACCATTAAAGTGAACATGTTCACCAGTGCCACACCACAGGTTTTTAATGCTCCCAGGGATGGGGGCTCCTCCTCTGCCCCGGGCAGCCTCCCCCGCACCGTGCTGGCGCCACAAAGAATAACTGAATCTCCTTTTTCATGCGGAGGGGCTGTCAGCGCTGCTGGTCTGTGAATGTCCCCAGTTAATTGCTGCAGCAGGGGGACCTCGGGCGATGAGCTGCTCTGCCTGGTGCTCGTGATCTCCATTTATCGCTGTGCTTGGAAGGCACTTGCTGGGCCCTGTTTGATTGCTGGCTGCTGATGGGGGACTAAAAGGTCTGTGGTCTCAGAGGCGGCTGGACGGGTTGGCTTCAGGCACGGAACTGCCAGGCAGCGATGAGCAATAAAGGCTGAAAAACTTTACATTGCCCTGCAAAGCCCCGGGGTGTTAATGCCAGCCAGATCTTTCTGCGGCGGTGTTCTTTGTGATGGTGATGACCACCACGAGGTAGGAGAACATCGATCCCTCGGATCGATCGGACTGAGTCACAGGAGCCTTCTGTGCCCCGATAGGGGTGTTTGTGGGTCGGTGGCATTTCTCTCCGTGGGCCCAGCAGCCACCTCAACAGCGGAGTTCTGCTCTCCCCTCCGTCGGTGGGAGGCTGGCAGGAGCAGAGGTGCTGAGCAGAGCCACCACGTCCCAGCGCTGAGGAACCTGCACGGGGCTTGGCACACCCTGTATAGGATTCCTGCCCCCCTCATCATTCTCCCCGGAGCTGTGCTTCCTAACTCCTCTCCCTTGGATGCTCTGCACTGCCTGATTTTTATCTAGAGGGGGTTTTCTGCCTTTGTTTTTTCCTCTTGGAGGAATGATTGAAGGAAGGACACCCGAGCCTGTGATCCCACAGCCCCTGTGACGGAGCCTGTGCAGGCCCAGCACTGAGCTGGGCTTAGGTGTCTAACTCTGAGCACTGGGAAGGAAATCAGGTCTCCCGTGCAGGATTTATGCTGTGGTGTCATTTCCCCCTCCCTGCGTGTGCCTGCTCCTGCTTGCTTTCAGCTTCCCCGTGATCTGCTCCCCTGTGCGTTTGTTTGCTGTCTGTAAGCTCTAAGCATCCTTCAGGCTCAGCTATTCCTCTCCTCAGCTGGATGCTGGAAATCTTCCCCTTCTGCAGGCCCAGCTCACCGCCTGACACGGACGTGGGCTTGCCCTGCGCAGGTGGAGGGTCACCCACCGCGGTAAAAGCAGGGATGTGTTTCCTGACCAGCCTCACCTGGGCGGGGCTGGTGGAGCCCAGGCTGTGGGGCTGCTCACCTGAACCCCCCCTGGCTCTGGAGAGACCCCAGGAGCTGCCTCTGGCTCCAGGGTGGGCACAGCCCCTGCCAGCAGCAGCTGCTCCCCTCGGTGCCCAGGTGAAGCCCCGGCAGGTGAGGCTGTGGTGCCCACCCTGCTGTGACCAGGTGGGTTCGGGGCGCCTGGCAAAGGGCGCTGCTTGTGGGACCCCCATAAAACGCAGACACAGGCGGGTCTCCTGTCTGTCCCTGCCGGGCACAGGGACAGCCGGGGAGGGCACAGCAGGAGTGCCAGAGCCCGGGCGATGCCAGGCTGTGCTGCGGGGACAGCGCACAATAATCGTCTGCAGATGAGAACAGAGCTGAGGCAGGGCCAGGCAAAGAACCGTGTCAAAGCTTTGTGTTACACTCTGACTGCCGCGGGAAAACAATGGGAGCTCCTTTGCTGGTCGTGTTTTGGTGATGTTCTCCCTGAGCTCTGTGGGAATACTTGAAATGGCACATTACTCTGAGCGTGTATTTGTGTATATATCTGTACCTGCTAAAGCGCAATATTTTCTTGAGAGCTTGGCCTTTGTTTGTTGTAAAGTTCGACAATGTAACCTTGCTAATTTGAACATAAATGGATTTTTTTTTTTTGATGAATAAACTTAGTTTACTTCACTGGGAGTCCCTGATCCACAGCCCCACTAGACATGGTGTCTGCTCTTAGTTTCTTCCCTGCCCACCCCAAAAGGCAAAGCCCAACCACCCCTACTTCATTTGAGAGTTTCTCATCTCCCTGTCTGCTGCTCTGCAGGAGAACTTGTTCCTGACACGTTCCTGCTGCTCATTATGAGCTTTCACTCAAGGGGCTGATCAATAGCAGAGCCCAGCAGGTCTGTCTCCAGTGCTTGTTTTCTCTATCTTGAATCTGCCAAGAGAGATTAGACCATTGCCAAGGTCACTCAATAGGCTGTGAGTGAAGGAAAAGATAGCTGGCTGACTTTTTTAGGACAGACTGCAAAAAGGCAGGAGTGGAGCTAAAAGTGAGTGCGCAATGACAGCCTAAATCTGCATCAAGGTCACGGAGGGGCTGCTGAAGTGGACTGTGGACACAAGCTACACCTCCCCTGCCAGGGGCAGGTTGTTGCTGTGCCTGCTGAGGCAAAGTGCCTTGGCAGGACTCGCATGGCAGGGACAGAGCAGAGATCCAGGAGCTGAGGGACAGGGGACCCCGGGGGCCCCGGTGCTGAAATCCAGGGGGGCTGTGCTGGTTTTGTGGCGGCAGAGAGGGAGCTGTGGCAGTCAGGGCACTGAGGGCATCCTCCTGCGGCCACAGTGGGACCCCCAGGGCTGCTCAGGGCTGAGGTGCAGCTGCTCCTCGGAAATGAAGAAATATTATTTTAAAAAAAGCACGAGCGACTGAAAGTTTTGGGTTTTTTTTTCTATTGACAGTGAGTGAAATGACAGAGGGAAGGTTTTAGGAAGAGGCAGTATATTTTATGGCTCTGACTGCTGGAACAGGGACAGCAGTCTTCATGGCTCGTGTGTCTGAGAGCTTGTCCCGCTTGTTTTCCCCCAGGTTCCAGCAGTTGATCTAATAAAATACACTGTCTGTATAAATCTTGCAGGCTCAGATCCTCATGTCTGCCTCAGAACAGCTAATAAAACAGCAGACAGAGTTCCCTGGCATTGTTACCTCATTTAATGGCTGGTCCTGGCCACTCCACACAGAAGAGTGCTGTCCTTGGACTGCAGTGTCTGTGCATGTTTTGGAGCCTTCCACAGAAAACTGAGTTGTGGGTTTACCTGGCTTTGCTAACTGCTTCCATAATAACAAAACAAATTAAAAATCCTCTCCACTCTCTTTTCATTCAAACTCCTCCTGAGTTTGAAGCCATTTGAGCTGTAGGAGATAAAGCCCCCTTCCTCTGTAGGGGGAGGAGATGTAGCTGTGTCCAAGCTATCATTCTGCTTTTATACTTGCTAGATTGGTAGTTTGGTTTAATTTCACTCTGGTTATCCTTAATCTTTTAAGTAGCAGTGTGCCGTTAATTGCTGCCTTGGCCTGGAACCAAGGCAGACAGGACAAGTCTGATGGAAGGAACGGGAGTTGTGGAGTTTTTTTGCAAGGCATTTGGAGATAAGGAGATTCTTTTGATTTCCCACAGCCACGAGGGTGAGGCCACAGTGTCAGCGATGGTAACGGATGAAGGAAGTTCTGTTAATTATTTGAACTGTAAGAGAGAATCCTGTACAATTATCTGTGAGAGAAACCCCGACAGATAATTATAAACTGCCACAGCTTCCACTCTGAATTGTTCTGTGTGACCTAAAAGCTTCAAAGCCTGCAAGATTTAAACCATTTGAGTAGCCTGGCTCCACAGTGACCAAACTGTTGGCTGAAACGAGGCAAACAGAAGAGGCTCTGGGTTTGATTGTCTGTCCTTATCTTACAGCTTTATCTGGGCTTCTAATTGAATTTTAAAGATGTTGATTGTAGGCTGAGGCTAAAGCTCCAGTCCAGATGGGAAAGGATCAGTGGGACTGAGCTTGTCTCAGAGCTCCTTTTGGCTTTGAGCCCCATGGTGTTCTCCTTTGCGGAGCTGCTCAAGCCAAGGGCTTCCATCTGTCCCCATGTGCCCAGGTTTGGTGCCAGGGGCTCAGAGTGTCCCAGTGTGTCCCCAGCTGCAGAAACTGCTTTGTTTGGGGTTCACTGGTGGCTTTCCAGCAGTGCAAGGCCTTGCCCAGCTGCCTCCTCCCCCTCTCCCTGTTTTTGTTTCCAAGCCCCTGGGCAGTTGGGTTTTTAGTTTCAAGCTCAGTTTGGCATGGAGTGAGGGAAATGCCCAAAGTTGGTGGGGTCTTTCTCCTCCCTCGTCTGAGAGGCTGGATTTGCTGGGGACTGTCAGAGCTTCTCCTGGGTCTGCCAGAGGATCTCAACTGAAATCACTTTAATTTGGGGAGAATCCTTTCTGGTCTCAAAGCACTGTTCTGAGCCAATTCTTTCCTACTGCAGTGTGTGATTTTTGCAATATGAAGACTTGACACAGGATTGTCCTGTGGGTAAAGGCTTGGCCAGAGGCTGGGAGGAATAGTGCTCAAAAAGGGGTTTTGTTTGACTTGGATGTGCCTTTATGTTTTCCTTGTCACTTAACCTCCTGCCTGGGACATGGGAAATGATTCTACTTGCCTTAGTGGGCTTCGATAAGAATATGTACTGAGAAAGTCATGAGAAATGCAAACTGTGGGGCCATCCCTTGGCCAGGAGCACAGATGATCCCTCTGGAGCAGCCAGCAGAGATGGAAGTGTCTCCTTCTAGGTGGTCTCAATTTGCAGACTGGCTACACAATCAGCTGTGGCTGCTTCTCCCTTGTTTGCTAATTTGTCATGTTGTGTTGCACACTATGAAATCAGTGCAAGATGTGATGGAATGGGATGCACCAAACTTCAGGTCTGTTAACATAATATGGCAGCATGCTTGAATGCATTAGTTTCACTTCATGGAACCACAACTGAGTCTGACAATGGGGAGGCTGGGACAGGGCAGTAACACAGACCCCACTGTCAGTGGGTTTTGCTTAAATGAACCTTGGCATCACCCGTCATTGTTTTAAAAATAAATCTAAATTTAGCTTTTAGTGCTGGAGGTGAAAAATCGTGAAGTCCAAACTGAGTATAATTTCTTCCCCATTTTCTCTTTTGAAGCAACAAAACCTGCTGGTTTGATTTAACTGAGCTTGCCCAGAGCAGCTGGGGCTACCCCTGGATCCCGGCAGTGCCCAAGGCCAGGCTGGACACTGGGGCTGGGAACAGCCTGGGACAGTGGGAGGTGTCCCTGCCATGGCAGGGGTGGAAATGGATGAGCTTCAGCATCCCTTCCAACCCCAAACATCCTATAATTCTATATTTCATACACTTTCCTAACACTGTTGAAACTGTGGGGCAGGAAGTTGGTGGGGATGATTTTGGTGCTTCCTGTGGTGATTTGTCTCTTTATTTCTGTTGTCTGTGCTTTGTTTGATGTTCTAAATGTGCTTCAAATGGATATCTCTGCTACAAGGAGAGTAAACATTGCCCTGAATAAACCTCTATCAGTGTTTAGACAGGTGCGTAGCAGTGTTTGAATCAGTCTGGGTAACTGTGCCTGCAGTACTGGGGTGTCTGCAGAAAATCCTCTCCTGTTCTGCCTGGGAGGAGAAGATCAGGGAGGTGCTGAAGGCTTTGCTCTGCAGAGCTCCCTGGCTGAGGCTGTCCCTGCCGAAGGCTCTGCTGGCCTGGCTGGGACTGGGACACCCCCCTGGCAGAGACAGGGACATCATCCCTCCCTGCCTGGGACTGGGATTGGGACAGGGACACGCCCCTGGCAGAGACAGGGACATCATCCCTCCCTGGNTCCTGTCGCGTACAGCGACAGGGACATCATCCCTCCCTGCCTGGTACTGGGACATCATCCCTCCCTGCCTGGGACAGGGACAGGGACACCCCCCTGGCAGGGACAGGGACATCATCCCTCCCTGCCTGGGACAGGGACAGGGACATCATCCCTCCCTGGCTGGGACAGGGACAGGGACATCATCCCTCCCTGCCTGGGACTGGGACATCATCCCTCCCTGCCTGGGACTGGGACAGGGACATCATCCCTCCCTGCCTGGGACTGGGACAGGGACACCCCCTGGCTGCAGGAGGGGCAGGGCAGGGCTGCTGGGGCTACTCTGGGGCTGTTCCTGCTCCCAAACACCCCCAAGGGGGGACAGGGCTCTGCCCCTGCAGGGAAGGCTGGTGACACAAACAACTCTGGCTTTCAGCTTCTATTTGCTTCCTTCCCTTTTGCCCAGCTGAGATGTTATTAATTCTGTCAGCTCTCTGGAGATTAATTGGAACCATAAACACTGAAATTACCTTTGAGTTTAAAAAGTGAGGTTATTTAGACCTTCAGGAGGAGAGGGAAGCTGTCTGAATGTTGCTTAGCTGGGTCACAAAAACTTTTGGATCCTTGCAGATGGAAAAATATGTTTGAGTGAATGGGAGATGTTGGTCTTTTTTCTTCTGGTCGTGTCACTGAGATGTTTGATTTGGTTTTATTTTAAGTTCTGTCATTCTGTGATCTTGTAGCAGAGAAGATCCTGGAGCTGGTTTGGCATTTGAAATCCTGAGTGGTTGTAAGGTCATCTGCATTAATCCGGGTGAGAATTGCCTCATTTGGAGATCGTTTTTACGGGGCTGTGATTTTTCCATGCCCGATCCTGGGCAAGGAGAGGTGCTGAGGTCTCTGTGCCCACACTCATGTGCCAGCAGCAGCTCCGGGTCACCACCCTCACCGAGCACCCAGCAAAACTCACTGGTGGAATGTTGGTCTTGGTCTTCTCCTTTCCAATGGATTCTGGAATGAGGTGCTATAAAACAAGCACATGCTTAGTTTTTAGGAGGTTTTTCTACCCCTGAATTTCTTTGTGCAAGTAACTCGCTTCAGCTTGTCTTTGCAAATGTGGTATTTTTCTTCTAAAGGGCTTTGCATGTTTATGGCTCTGTAGAAAGATTTAAGTATGTCAGAGTAGGAGTAATCGAGTGGAAATACAAATGGAAGCTGAGGCTGGAGGCAAACTGGGAGAACTTGGACCTGTTGCAGACTTTCAGTAGCTAATTATCGAACTGTTTATTTCATTAGAACAGAACCAGTGGCGTTTAAATAATGAAGAATTTGCTGTGTTGGTGGCACGCTGTCTCTCATTGATCCGTTTACCTTAAATTGCCTACGTGCCTCTGGAGCCGTGCTGTGAGTGGGCTTTGTCCCTGCTTTCCCTTCCCGGGGCTGTTACATCCCAGCTGCCAGCAGTGGGACGTGGGACCCTCGGGGGGAGCAGGGCAGGGGTGTCCTTCCCTCATGGGGATGCTCAACCTCCCTGACTGTGCTGCTCCCCTGTCTGGCCTCACCCTGAGCTCCCTCCAGGCTCTGCCTCTCCGCACAGAGGTTGTTACTGCTCCAGGAATGAGGAATAGCTCCTGAGCACCGGGTGGGGGGCCGGACTGGCAGGAGAAAGAGGCAGGTGAGTCAGGGAGCCCTGGGTGTGTGCGCAGCCTCCATTCCCCAGGGTTTTGCTCTGCTGATTGGCAGTGAAACACTTCTCCTCACAGAGCCTGCCCAGGCTTTAACGTCCCTGAGAGCTGAACAAACTTGTCCTTTATGTTTTAATATGAAACAATGTCATATAAAGCCAGGGAGAATGTTTAATAAGAATATGAAGGTGTACAGTAATAGAGGATTTATGCACTTTTATTGGGTTTCCTGGTGTTACAATAATAGTCATCATTTTCTTCAGTGCTTTTCCTTGTAGTGGGGAGAAATTGTAACGCTGCATCCTGGTTCAGGGTGGATTCCTTACAGCGAGCTGGGAATCCCCAGCCCTCGCCATGGGCAGATGTTCCCCTCTGTAAACATCCCTGGCACCGGCATTCCCTCCCCTGAGGGACGGTGCTGTCCTTGCCCAGGGGTGCCCAGGGCTCTGTTCCATCCTCACACCGGCCTCACGTTTTCCTGGTCTGGGGAGGGCAGAAGAAATTTATTTCAGTCAGATCAAAACGGAGCCGCTGGGAGGATGAGGTTCTGTGAAGTCAAACAGACGTGTGTGATAAATTGGGAAGTGACTTTGTCTCTTGTTTTCACGGCAAATAGAAACTGTGATGGGAGGAGGAGGAAATGTGGAAGCTGCACCCAAATATTGTGGTTTGGTTTTGGACCCCCTGAGCTGGGATAGTTTCTAGTCCCAACAGAAGCATCATTCTGTGTAGCTGCAAAAATGTCTCTGTATTGTGAAACAGGGATTTGTTTCGTAGTAGAAAGGAACAGTTTGAAAATCCCTGTCTTCCAACACAAATTCCTTGGGAGAAGTGAGGGAAGCACAAAGCTAAACAATTATAAATGGTAACCTTTAAAAATAGAGACATCTTTCCTAACAAACAGCTTCTCTTCATTATCAGACACTCGTTAACTGAAATATTTATTTGGGATTATGGGATGTTTAAAAATGCAGCGGCTGCTCCATTTGCCTTTCCCTTTGTGAAGATGTGATTTATTCAACATTAATTCCCGGTGCCTGTTCAGCAGGAGGAGAAGGCAGAGCAGGAGGGTGGAGAGCTCTCCTGGCGTGCCCGTGGGCGCTGGGGGAGCAGGAGAGGTGTGAGCTGTGCTGGGGGTGTGCCCTGTGGGGGACAGACCCTGCACGGGCTTTGGGGGTAACTGTGGACAAACTCCAAGAGGACCTCACCTCTGGGGTCAGCCCACTCCAGGTCCCTCCCAGTCCTGCTTCTCCCCTTTGTGCTGAGGCCAATGCACCCCCAGGACTCAGTTGAAACCAGAAAAATGGGATTAATGGGATTTCTGCCACAGAAACCACCAGAACATGCAGAAAATAGATGTAATGAAGGGAAGTGACAGTTAGTGTCTCCATTCTCAGGTGCTGTACTGCCATTTCCATCAGTGAGGCAGAGCTTAGCTGGAATTCAATTCCTTATTTGATAATTGTAAATAGGACTGGGAACCTGGATTTTTTTTTCCCATATGGTGAGATGCCTTTTGGTCAAAAGGCATAAGCTCACTGAAAAGTGCTTATTTTTTGGTGTCTTGCTAAAAGACAGACTACCTGATGCTTTTGAAAGATCCCCTTGAATATTAATAACAAATAATAAAAAAGGCAACATGCAATTAATTTCAAAATACTCCAAGCACTTTATGAAATCCAGCTGATTTTATCATCTTCTTCCATTGACAAGGAGATGACAATAACTCCTGAAACTACAGCCCTTGGAAGCTCATAGAGAAGAGATGTACTGAACAGGAAAAGGAAAAATTAATGGGATGCGTCCTTAGATGAAGCAGAAGGTGCTGGCAAAGTGATTGCTAAAGCTCTTGTATAATTCCCAGAGAAGCTCTCCCCTTGTTTTGCATACTCTGCATGGAGAGAAGATTCTGCAGCCCAGGGCATCGCTGCTGGGCTCTCTGTGCTGCCCCACTGCAGCTTGGAGCTGGCAAACACCAATGTCCCCTCCGTGCCACCTCCGGGGTCACTGCTGGGCTCTCTGTGCTGCCTCATTTACAGCCTGGAGCTGGGAAACACCAATGTCCCCTCTGGGGTCACTGCTGGGCTCTCTGTGCTGCCCCACTGCAGCTTGGAGCTGGGAAACACCGATGTCCCCTCCGTGCCACCTCCGGGGTCACTGCTGGGGTCACCTCCGGGGTCACTGCTGGGC
>WBMY01002313.1:860490-886034 GCA_013397315.1 Donacobius atricapilla | reverse complement strand
ATTGTAACCTAGGACAGTCTGCTGCTACAGGGACAGTGGTGTGCCTGGTTCCCTGCAATGGTGGAGCTGCCCCTCCATGCTGCCCCACTCTACTGAGGCCAGCCAGGCTGCCTGTGCAGACAGGCACACATGCACTGGCACATCCTCTGAGCCCAGAGCTTTCATTTTCCTTCTCATTTTTCATAGGCCTTTCAGACTTTGGGGGTTTCCTTAATGCAGTGCTAGGACTCTATTTTCAACATCACTTATGACCTTTGATTTGCCTCTGCAAATGCTAGCAGAAGCAGGTATGTGTGGGCTGTAAAACTGCCTCTTGAAAGGTACAATAATATGTTTCTCTGATCCTCCAGGCTCTAGGTCTGGGAAGAAGTGAACAAAACCAACGCACAAGTAGGAAGGTTTTATCTTCTGGCAGAGAGTGAGTGGAACCTGACATAGCTGTGACACCTGGCCTGGTCTCAGATAGTGTGCTCTGACCTTATCATGGCACCTTTCAAAACAAGCAAAAAAAATAATGCTTCTGGATGTTACGAAACCTACTCAAATATATCAGATAATTAATTGCTGTTAAACATACACTGTTCAGATTATTAAAAGATGAGCTGGAACTGCAGAGCGTTATGCAACTTTCAGGACCCTGAGGATACTCCTGGAACTGTGCCTGTGTCTGATCTCAGTCTCCCAAATTACTGACCCTGACCCTTCTCTGCAGGCTGCCATCCTGCCACAGCCTTGGCTTGTCCCCATCCCCAGGCAGGTGCCTGGGGATGGGACTGCCCTCTCCTGGCTGGGGTGGTGGAGTGAGCAGAGGCCACCGGGCCCTGCCCCAACAGCTGCCACTGCACATCTACTGAAATAGTGTAAAATACACATTTGGAGAAAGACCTCAGGTCAGGTACGAGTCCCCAGAGCATTTCCAGGAAATAAAAATTTCTATTTACAGAAACAGCAGGAGAAAGATTAGAGTATTTGGATTTAGCACTGACTGTGCTGGTATTTTATACTTGCAAGAATTTATTCTTGCTGGATTTGCCCCTTAAAGGAAGTTCTTTTGGTGACATCATAGCAAAAAGTCAGCAACTGCCTCTGAGCCATGCTTTGCCAGCCACCTGTTCTAAGGGACTCTCTCCCACATTGCCCCAGGGCCACCACAGCTCAGGGGACATCATTCACCCTGGATGGGAGTGGCACAGCTCCAGTCTGGCCTTGCTGCAGGGCACTTTGCTGCTGCAGAGAAGCAGACAAAGATGCCTGCATTCAGTTCAGTGGGACTCAGGAGTGATCCTCAGGCCCTGACACTTTCACCCTTGCACCCCTTTGTCTCTCAAGCCAGTTAAGTCGGGCTGCTGCCTTTGCTTCTGAGCACTATTTCTTGGTAGGAATGACAAACTTTGCCTGCTGCACACCTGAGCCCAGCTCAAACTGCTCCCCTCCTCCCCTGAACATGCCATCTTTGGTAAGCCAGTGATTCACTCATGAAGGGAGAGGAGCTTGGCGCAGATCCTGAGGTCCTGGTGCTCACATGTGGCCTGGAGATGAGGAGGTGTCACTCCCTTGGTGTGGGAAATAGACCTTATTAAGAGAAAAATAGAACTAGAAACAAGTTTCAAATGGTGGTCTTGCAAATAGACTAGATTCTTTGGAGAAACAGAACTATGAAAGATGTATTGTGGCAGGACCCACAAAGAGTAATTTTAGAGGATTAGTTTTAAGGCATTAGCAGCATCGTGTAGCAAAAACTGATAGGCCAAAAATGCTTACAGTATATTATAATTAAGAAATAGTTCACCTTCTGATTGTGATAGTGTGAATTGTAACATCTGTACTGTCTCACCCTTCACATGAGGCTGAAAATGGAATAAAAGTTTTTAAAACGCCTCTCAGTTGCCCCATCTCTAGGTCAGAAAATGTATAGTCTGACACCTTGGCACCCCGTTGCAAGTGCTGGGCAACATCCCCGGTAGCTCCTAGTTTAGCTGAGCGGCTTCACTCCCTTCCCGGAGAACGTCCCCTCTTCCTCCACAGCTCTCAGACTTCTAAGCTGTTTGGGGTGGCAGGAGGCATCTTCCTGCAGCCCAGAGCCGGGCCGCAAGGCTGCAGGGAACAATCGGCTTGAGAGCAACTTTCTCTGCCGCCCACCTGACACCGTCTGCTGGGAGCTGGAAGTCCCTTGCGAACCCCGGGGGCGAGGCTGCGCCTGCGGCACCGGCGCGCTCGGCACCCGGCTCCGGGCAGCGGGCTCCCCCGGGGCGGGGCGGGCCGGGGGCACTGTGACCCCTGCGATTTGCTCGGGCCCACCAGAAGTCCTGTCAGTGCAGGGAAAGGAGCATCCACCCTGCCCGCCCGGCGGCGCAGCCCGGCTCTCCTAGGAGCCCGTCCCTTCCCCGCCCGCCTGCCCCGCGCAGGGACGGCAAATGGCTGCGCAAAACCAGCAAGGAGGAACGGGGCCGCCTGCGGGCAAACCAATGCATGTTGCAGAGACAGGTGGCTTTGCAGCAGCCTCAAATACTTGGGGACAGAGCTGTGCCTCCTGCAGCCTTCCAGATTTGCAGGAGACGGGTGGGGACCGCCGTTCTTTCCACCACAACCTGTATGTGCTCAAACAAGAAAAGGGAAGGAAGGGGGCATTTCCCCGGGATGTAACCTGTTAGTTCGCGGTCCAGGTGCCGGCAGGTGGCACCCCAGAATGCGCGGCCTTTCTGCTAGCCTGATGCTTCTCACCGGGGGACTTTCAGCCTCCCCTCGGCTCCCAGCGTAGGAGGATCCTCAGTGGCTCTGACGCTGGGGCCAACAGCCACCAGAACGGATCCCGAAGTTGTGTTTTCCATTTGATTATTTCCAAAGAGTTCTAAACACTGGGGGAAACAGCACGGAAGTTCTGGGGGTACCAGCACAAAGAAAACCCCCAGAATATGCCTCAGCAGTATTACACATTAATAAAGTCTCTGTGTCAGGATGCTGGGTCCTGTTCCTCTAACTTTGCTAGACACCAACCCTGTGAGATGAAAAGGCTTATGAGAGATGAAACTGCACCTGGCGTTCATAGAATTCACAGCTGGAAGGTGACATCCTGTCCAAGAGGGTTGCTGAGGAAAATCTCAGGACACTTGGCCATGGTGGAAACATTGGGTGATGTTTCTTCCACTGCGGAGCAACATGAAGACATGATTGACTGTAGGCATGCAAGGAGGTTAATTAAATCTATTTGGGCAACAATCTTTTTAAAAGCCTAATTTTGCAGTCTTGTCAAATACTTTTTTTACCTGGACATGTTGAATCAAGTGGCCTGTACTTGCTTCTAGTCACCTGTGCCCAGGTGAGTTGTCCTTGACTTGTATAGACTGTTTCCTGACAATCATATTGTTTTCATCTGGTAGCTGCAGCTGATGGGTTTTTTTTTTTGTGTTGTGTGTCTGGGCACATGGACTCCCTTTTCATCTGTCCTGATCCAGTAAAAGAGGTAAACTCTGAGGTGGTGAACCACTCATCCTCCTTGAAGCTCAAAGATGGACCTGCCCCACTCTACCAGGCAGGAGCAGGCAGTAGTCTCTCCACTGGCCTCATATGGGACCAATACTGGAGCGGTGGCAGCTGCAGATGGGCTGAAACAGTTCAGGAAATGCTGGGTAAGAAGGCAGGGAGAGGCAGGGCAGAGATGGGCCATGAGGAGAGGAACAGCTAAACCAGGACAGGGAGGAGGTGGCTGACATTTGCCTCTGCAGATAACATTTTCCCACCTTGCCTCCCATTTTCTCATCAGCAAACTGCCTTGCCCATGTCACAGGAGTGGCACTTTAAATGGACTACAGTGAAATGGCTTGAAAATCATCAGTGTGGAACCCTGGCAGACCTCGGGTACTATGCCCTGACAGGGTTTCCCTTCATCATAGTGTGGAAGTGATGTGCAGCTCCCAAAGCCACTGGGTCTGGGCACAGACCATAGGGACATCACTCACCACACGGTGTTTGGACCTGTGCAACCTCCTGAGCCACAGCCCACCACCATCCTCAGCTGTCTGCAGCAGGAACAGGAGCACTTCAGAAGTTAATTAAATTCCCACCCCCCACCTGATCCGCTCCTCCTCTTCCCAGTGCTCCACTTTGCTGCTTCAAACCGAGCAGCGGGAGAGAGGAGGGAGTGTAATTATTTAGCTCCTTAGAGCCAGCTCCACAGTGCTTCAAAGCTTGTTAATTACAGTTTCAGCCGCGTGAGTCAATGGAGGACCAGAAGAGCATGTGGGAAGTGGGGGGCACGGGCTGAGTGAGGGGAAGGACTCTGTGAAGTCAAAGCCACCAAAGCTGACAGTCAGGAGAACCAGGGTGAACTTGGGCACAGAGCCAAGGGCACGGGCATATAGGAACCTGGGAAAGAGCCACAGGGAGTGGGAGGCAGCTGGAATGCAGAGGGAGGTGGAGAAAAGAGGATCAAGATGGAGCTGTGTAGGGGAGTGGCATGGAGTGTCTGTGGAGGGTGACAGGCACACAGATTAGACATCAAGTGATATTGTGCCCTGGTGTCACAGCAGTGTGTCCTTTGTGCCCAGCTGCCTTCTCTGGCAGGGCAGGTAAGTGCCCAAGCCCTGTATCAGAGCACCGACAGTGCCACTGGGTATGGCAAGATTGCTGAGGACAGAATGAATTTTACAACATATTGATCCCTGTCAGAGAAAATGTTTCCTTTCCTCAATTTCTTTAATTTTCTCACTAAATGAACAAAATAATTGTGACAGTGCTCTAACTCTCTCCCAATTCCATTAGGTAAGAATCCTCAGCATTTTAAGGGCAAAACCTGTAACATCACTCCTCTGATGAAGAGAGGAGATAATTGTTCTGTGCTCCTCTCACTCCTGAAGCAGCTTCCGCTAGAGAACAACACTTCTGCTGTCATCCCTGGGCTGAGGGTCATGGAATTAAGGGGAGAGGCTTCCTTTCTGAACATCCACAGTTTCTGAAAATAAGTTATTTGAAAGAGAGTGGTGGTGGTAAGAATGTTCAGATCCTCCATGGGAAACCATTTGGGGCTGAGCTGTAGCTTCTGAAATGAATGTATGTGTATTTCATCTTTGACAGAAGTGAAAGGACAATTCAAAGCCAGAAAAGACTCTGTGCTTGAAGACTTCATGCTGCACTGTCAATAGTTCTTAGCTTTGACTTCATGATTTCGATTTTCTTTTGGCAGGGCCCAGTCTCTGTTTCTCTCTTTTACTGGGAAATTTCCCTTAAAAAACCACTGGTGATGGCCCCAGAGACAATGTGTGAATGCTTTGCATCATATAATGCTTTGACATTTGGCATTCCCATGGCGTTTTCCCCATTATCCCCCATCAATGCGAAATAAGCTGTCAGAGCATGAAATTGGTACTTTTACATATTCTTAATGTACAGGTGTCAGTCTGAAAGCCATGCACAAGCGTTATGATTAAATTCTCTGTTTTGTCCTTTTGCTTATGCATGGATCTGTTGGGAAGACTTCATTCTTTTTAGGGGGTTATTGGGAAAAGGCACAACCTCAAAATGTAATAATCCTGCTTAGTAGTACTATCAGAACATGAAAGATAAGTTTAAGACATTGTGCACTGAATGCAGGGTAGACATACAAATTCAGAGCAATAGTGTTCCATTTTTAGCACCTGTGTTCCTGGCATGGCAGCAGAAAGTGAACAACAGGTACCAGATGCATAGAGGAAATATAATCAGTGACCCACTCTCTGGTGCCAAATGCATCAACATGTTCCAAATCAAATCTGCTCAGATTTTACAAGTTTGTTATTCTATATTAATTAAAATGTAAGAATGGAAGTGCCTTATGGGAGGATGATTATGCCTAAACAGAATGTACATGGAGAGAGAAGAAGGGCATGACAGAGGATGCACCCAGGACTCCAGACTGCATGATTTCATTGGTTTGATCACAAGTACAAAAGGAAGAGGAGGAAAGTCACCTGCCCAAATCAGCTCCACCCTCTCAGCTGGTCCTAAGGATTTGCACTGCAGCAGGAGCAGTGAATACTGGTGCCAAATGAGACCTGAATGGTGAAGTCCCTATCATTAGGAGCTCCCAAGAACAGCATGAGTAAAGAGCAGAGCATGCTGATCTGGCCTCATGGCTGGTCCCTCTTTGAGCAGGGAATTATTTAGAGAGTTCTTGAGGTCCCTTGCACCTGAATTATCTTGTGACCCCATTCTCTGGTAGGCAGAAGGTTGGAGCAGGAGGATGTTGGTTTCTGCATGATGGACCTTTCTGCTGGAGTTCTGAGAGTTGGTCCAAACAGTCCTTAAGGCTGTGTGAGGTGTATCCTGGCTCTCTGCTCACCATGCCTGGAAGTGTGGCAAGAGACCACAAGCATCAGCAGGGTAACATGCCACTCCCCCAGATTTCTAGTTTGCAATCAAATCAGGAGAAAGGCCAAAAGTCTGATTTCTCATCATGTAAACCCAAATCCAGTCCATGGACTATTTTTAGCTGAATTTCCCTAAACTCTGCAACTATGTCATCAGTCCTTGCTTTCTCCTCTTCCCTGTCTTGCTTTCCATCCTACCAGAAGCTTGTGGTGTACAAGCCACCAGCTCCAGTCAGGTGCAAACAAATTACTGGTGCCAGTGGGTGCAACTGCTGCAAGGGCTGGCCACATGGCCACTGCAGGGGCTCTAGTTCATGGGCTCTGAGATTGTCTGCAGTCACCATGCAATATCTGTCACAGTCAGTGGAAAGTCTGCTGTGGTCTCTTTCCTGACAGACAGGCACCTTCAGTATGGGATGTTCACCTCTCCCAGGTGCATATCACCTTCCGTAGCTCACCTGTTCATTTGGAAGGTGATGGAACATTTTTCACTTTCTGTAGGAATTTCTGAACCCTAAATTTCTGAAATTAAGGGTTAAGCAGGGACTTCCAAGGGGACTCTCATGGAAGCATGAAGAGGAGTTGTCCCAGGAAAGTCACTTTTTCTCCCAGAATGAATATTTCTCTTCCTCTGCTCAGGTGCCAGCCTAAACATCAGTCTGATTGAGTAATGCAGCAACCAGTTTTCCAGCTGGATGATTTCCATCAGGTCTGTGGGGCTCACCAGGCTGCATCCAGCTACAGTCCTTTGAGCAGATACGAAGCCTTTGGGGGTAGCTGCCCTCGAGGGCATCGACAGCAGAGAAGGATGATCTGCATGCAGGACCTCTGTTCTGCTGCTTAAGACAGTCTAATACAGCCTAATAAGTCTATAAATAAGTCTCTGCTGGGAAATGAACCAAAGCCAAGTAGTTTCAGTGATGCTTAGGCAGTGCCCTGCGGCTGTGGCCAAACCACTATCTTGCACATTTTGTCCAGGAAATAACAGGCAGGACAGCCTTTCACTGCGAGCATGAGAGACAGTGATCCACTATTACAACCACAGGTTACCCTCCAGTGCACTCCACAAAGCTGCAGGTCTCCTTCACCACAAAAAGACGTAGATATGAGCATATATTATTTTTTGCGTGAAAGAAAGACTGTCTAGACCTTATGCATGCAGAAGTCTGTCACTTTCAGGACCTTGGGGCCTTGTGACCCAAGGGGTTGCAGGTCCAGCTACAAATATGTGCATTGTCAGGAACAGGCCAGCAGAGGACAAAATAATCTGGCAGTGATGGTAAAAGGCTATCCTGAGCTGGAGGACAAGTTTCATTTACTGCAGAAAATGTTTGTTTTTCTAAACAGGGGCATGAAGTTAATCCTCATAAGGAGAAATCTAAGTCCTGTGCTACTCTCTGCAGGATTTCTCCTACTTCATTAAACTCTGACATCTCAAAGGGCAAATCCACATTGTCATGTGCCACTTGTGCTCGAATAAAATGTGCGTATCAGTGCTTAATACGAGCTTATTTTTCCTTCTTATTTTGCAAGTGTAATTGCATGGTAAATTGAGCCACAGGCTTCTATTTACTTGTTAGCATTAAGAGTGTGTCAGGCCATATGTAAACAAGGGTATTAGCACAGATCTGGAGCAGAGTCAGTCTGTGCCAGCTGGAGACATGGTGCCTGTCTCTCCATTTACTGGGAGGGTTTGAGGCAATGGGAAGGACAGATGACTTTAGGCTGGTAAATACCCTCTCTAGCAAACACTGTTGTAGGATATTCCTGTCTGGTTATTTTACCACTAAGATTTCAGTATTTTCTAACATTGCTTTTCCTACAAGTTTTCTGTCTCAGATGATGAAATTTTAAGTGCTTGCAGAACAAATTTTCCAGGAAGTCTTGGGAGCATGGCTTCTTGATGAGAGGTGTGGAGAGGGGTGCATGGCCAACCTGAGACATATGGCAACTGCAGCCTTTGGTGAGTAATGGACTGTTCCAGCTGGGTGCCTATGGAAGAGATTTCTGCTTCAGACTGACCTAGGCTTGGCCTGAAATGCCCCAAATGCTGGGTCATGCTCTAAGTGTGTCTGCTGCACCAAGCAGCCCTCTGTCAAATTTCTTCTCTGCAAGACAGTGCTTATAGATAGTGCTTTCACTCTTTTGGACAACTCAGGCAGCCCATGCAGCCTGGGCCCACAAGATTTCCAGTCTTTTACATCCTGTGAGGCTCCTCTCTGAGTGCCTTCCCCTGAGGGGAGGGGTGGGATGGGACCTGTCGAGCTGACACAGAGCCAGGGCAACCCCTCTGTTTCCGTGGCACTGCCCATTGCTCATTAGTACATCCCTCAGCAGTACACAAGGTGTCTGCGTGGCCTCAGCACAGAAGACTCCTCCACTCGATTCTCCCCTCTTCCCCTTGCTCCGTGCACCCTGTTGGGAGAGGGTCTGGGCTGCCATCCCCAGGGTCACTCTGGCTGTGTCTCAGCTTTGTTTCTCACCTTCAGGTGATTCACCAAGCCCTTTCACTGGCTGTCTTTCAGGGATTCACAGTTGTTCACATCGCTCTCACATTGGGAAGAACATCAGCAGAGATTTTACTGTTTAGTCACAAATTTGGGACAGATACCATCAATCCATCTGCAGGAATGAATCCCAGAGGTCTCACTCCTGGTAGGTGTTGGTCTGCTTTTTGTAGTCCCATGGAAAGTCTGCTGCATGAGAATTTCCAGTTAAATCCAGGCCAGCTAGTTTTTCAGCTTAGCCTATAGTTGCTTCTGCAGCAAGATGAACCCCTGTTCTGTTTCCAGAACCCTATGTTAGCCCTCACTTTGGCACTGGGCCCTGGCTAGGCCAGGAGCTGTGCTGTGGGAGGACAGACCCTGGCCAGCCCTGCCACCCTTGGTGGGTGCCGCAGCCTCTGCCAAGAGCTGGCAGGAATCAGAGGGGTGGTGATGTAGGGGCTGAAGATGGGAGTCCTCCAGAAGGCTGCATCAGGCAGCACCCGGGCAGTGAAACACACTCTGCTCAGACTGGTGATGTAAGCCATATGCCTCAACCCATGCAACTCCAGAACCTGCTCCCAGCACTGTGTTTCTCCTCGGTGGTCTTTGCAGTGCTTGTGTATGAGAAGAAGATCCCAGCAGAGGCTGCTCCTCTTGTTCTGAGGATGGGTAGACCAGGAGAATGATGCTGGGAGGTTAGGAAGGCAAATTGAGCTCTCAGGTTCTCTTCTCTCCTGATATCATTCCTGTGGGTGCTCAGGACTGATGATCCCCAGGGGCTATGTGGTCTGCATCCCCAGGTGGAACAACAACTCAGACAGATTCTTGGACAAACTCACTTGCCTCTGGTGTGTCACAGCCTGTGGCATGTGAAGCCTCATCCCTGCAGCACCCTGAAGAGTTTGGTCACTGTTCCCCTGGGGATTTGTGAAGCCATGGTTGATCTGAAGGGCCTTCAGAGGCAGCTGGCTGTTGACAGGGCCAGGGCCCAGGTGTCTCCTGCAAGGCTTGCAATAAGGAAGGGTATCACAGACTGTGCAGCCAGTGCAGGGGAAAAAACACCAAAACCAGCCCAAGCTGAGCTGACTGCAAGTGTGACATCTGGAGCACTGCCAGTGCCAACAGTTGTTAGGACAGCTGCAGCAACATTAGCCACGAGGCCACCACACATCCCACTGCCTCTTCCTTCACTTTTCCCTTCTGGAGGACAAACATATAAGGAATTGTGTGGTTAGCAGTGTCCAGTTAGCCTCAACCTGGCTTCATTCCTCCTGCCTTAGTCTGTGTAGATGCCTTCCAGGAGAACTCCTGCCCATCACCACAGCACTGTGGGAGGGCCAGTCCACGGTGGCAGGTCTAGACACCACTATTTGGGCACAGTCTCTGGCCCTTGTCACCAGAAATCTCTGGATTCACAGTGTCTATGCTGACTGTGAACCAAAAAATCTGGCATGCAAGTGTGTTTGCTGGGCAGAGAGGAACCTTCTGAGGTGGTGATGCATCCACGTGAGAGCTGCTCTATGAGGTATCCACTTGTGTCTGCCTTGGGGTAGTTGGTGTCTGTCATAGAAGCTGGAGAAGCACATCCCTGGGGACACTGCAGGAGCAGAGTGCCGTGTCTCCTGTGGAAGGACATATTAAGCCTAGGCAAAGCAGGCTCAGAGCAGCATATCGCTGGGGAGGCAAAGCTCTCTACCTTTTGCCAGGGCAATGGAAAGCCAGCCTCTGATGGCTGCTGCTCCGGCAGGAGGCACTGGGAGCACAGGGATGCCACAGCTCCTGAGCTGATGGGAAGTGGGGTGGTAAAGACCTCTGCCAGCACAGGAATATTATGATCATGATGATGTACATGGAGTAATTTTTAAACATTGCAATTTGAGCTAATTCCATTGCAAACATATGTAGTAGATAACTAGCCCAACATCCTGTTGAGCGTCTAATTGAGCTGCTACTTATTTCAGCAATGGAATTAGCAAAAATAGCTGATCTCTTCAAGGGGACCAAGCCTGTGCAGGTATTGCACACAATAGGAGCAGGGTGGTCCAGGAGAGCACAAGTGGCAGGGTTTCATATGGCAGTGCTCGAGCAAGGTGAGGGGAGGGGTTTTCTCTACTCAGTGCTATTTGGGGTCTTTTTCAACCTAAATGATTATATGAGCCTAGGAGAAGGTGGAGGAAGCAGATAGTCCATCTGTTTAATTGAATTCCCCACACACAGGAGACAAGAAATGTCACTGAAAGCATCTTAGGCTGCTCCTGTGGTGGAGACAGACTAGTTGCTTGTCAGTGGGGAGACATGCTGCACTATGTGCTCAGACTATGACAGTCCCATATTTGTGGAAGGATCTAAATTCTCATGGCTGCTGAACCTTGCTTCCTTCCCTAGGAGGCCAAAGCCTAGGCTAAAGGGCTCCCCATTCAGACCAGGCTGAAACACGTTCCTCACCGACCTTATGAAGCCAACACACAGCTGGGCTGGTGAGAGATAGGAGGTGGAATTCAAGATGCTGCTCAGTGTGAGAATTGGAGGGTTTGAACAGCCATTGGTCTAATGTCCACAGATCATACAGGAACCAGCAGTTCATAGTGCCCTCAAGCATGTGCAGCTTTCTGTGGGGAAAGGTAGATGTGTCACCTGGAGGAGTCCCCGAGCCCAGAAGTGTGAAGTTCTCATGGCAGAAATGGTCAAAGCAATGTTTTGAAACAAACTTATTGTGAAAAAAAGTTGTCTTAGGATTATACCAGTGGTTGTCAGGAGTTGGACTTGGCTGAGCCTTGTGGGTCCCCTCCAACTTAGGATATTCTATGATTCTGTGATTGTTATATCATTAAGAAATTACTAGTTGTAATTAAAGCTTTTTCTGAAACAAACAGATAAGCGAACAGAAACCCCAAAAGGCAGACCATTGTCTGCATCATATACACAATGTGGAAAATTTCAGCCCAAACTCTTAAAATCTTGAGAAGGTATTGGCAGCTGAAGGTCTTGTGGGAAGTGATGGCCATGCAGTTGGGCAGTGAACCTTGAGTCACCTATAATTAGGCAAGGAAACAAGTGTACCGGAAATGATACAAACAAGTTTTTAATAGCTGCTTCATTTTCACTGCTCTCCATCTGGCAGTTTGGTCTGGACTGTCCTCAGAGTAGTGCTGGGGATGCTCTGGCTCGTTTTGGCCCAGTTGCCCAGGGAAGAGGTCAGGGCTTTGCCTGGTGGTAGGGGGCTTCATTTGTGCAGGAGGTTTACAGCTACCTGCTGACCCATATCACAGTGGGCAGAGCTCAGCTTCCTTGGCTGTGAAAGGCAGTAGAGACCAGTGGCTCCTTCAGTACTGGCGGGTGTCCTCAGTGTCAGTTCACAAATACTTGGGGAAAATGACTCATTCCTGTGTTTTGCAGCAGTGCATCCCTCACCTTGTTATTGAGGGGTCTGGAGATGTGAACTTAAGTGGGAGTCCTGAAAAAAGGGCAGTCAGGACAAATCCTGGAGGTTGAGTTTCAGACGGGCACTGCAGCGTAGTGGAGTGGAGCACTGGCTCTTCCATGAATATCCAAATCTAGAAAAAAATACAAATCTCCCTAGTGTTTGTCCTGCTTAGTTAGAATTTGCTGGATTCAGCTACTGTTTCAATATTTTACTGAAAACAAAGCAAAATTCCCAGTTGGATTGACAAAAAGAAGCTACTTTGAGAGATGCATGTTATATGGGCAGATCTTTTAAAACAAAGCATTTAAGAATTAGTTTGAAGTCATGTTGTGCAGGGTGTCAGGTTTCTCTCCGTGGGGAGTTCACACAGTGCAGCCTCCTATTTAGCATCCTGTCTGTTGAATCATCCTATAGCTTCCAGGATGTTTTCTGAGGTATTTAGATTTATTTCAATGTTTACAATGTATTTGTTGTTCATTAAACATATTTACCCAGGCTAACCCAACATGAAAGAAATTATCTTGTTTACAGTGGAACTTTGACAAAAATCATGCAGGAAAGATAGACAAACACACATAAACTTGGATTGTTGAGTGGAACATTGATTTGCTGCCACTTCCAATTTTTCTCATTAGAACTTATTTTATTTGAACATAACTCAGTACCCCATGTAAATGTGAAGTTGTTAATCTTATTACTATACAGAAAACAAATTAATTATTATGCATGATATTGGAAATGGGTTGTTAGGTTGGCATTGGGAAAATTAGAAAAATACACTCATTACTTCAAATGATATCTGATATACATGTACAACTCTGTTTTTAAAATCATTTGCAATATTCAGATAGCAAATACAGCAAGTAGAAAAGTCCTTTTTTTTTTTTTTCTGTGTGGTTTTAAAATTTCAGGTCTCCATCCTGAAGGTTGGATTAAAGACTGCACTACACAGTTAGAATTTTATATTTTAAAACGTTGGTATTGAACCGGAGAAAATGAAGTTGTTAGATTGAATTTCATCCAGCTGCAAGGCAGGATTCACTAGTATTCATTAGTATGAGAGTCAGATGGTTTTCCTATACAAGACGAGGATCTGCATTTCAGGTCTGCTGTCTCACCATGACTGCTTCTTAAGGATGCTTTGATGGGTGGAGAAAGCCTGCTAGTAGTATTCTTTTGGAAAAAGATCCAACCCACAATATTAGGAGCAGGAGAAGGAGTGTGTTTGTAAGGTGTCTTTATTGGCAAAGTTTGCATGGCTGCTAGAGTGCCAGGAAGCCAGGCTGTGGCTGAGACCTCTCATTCCTGTGGCACTAATGATCTTTATAAGTCAGTGTGAATTTGAGGAGGTGTCCTAGAGTGACTTTATGATGCTTGTATCCCCAGTCGTCTGTTCTGTATATTGTGTTCTGCACCTTTAAGGTGGTTCTTAAAGTGCACAGTTTGTTTTGAAAACTATGTTAACTCCTCCACATTTTTCTTCTCCTGGATCGTCTGTGCAACTGAGGCTTGGTCGGACTGCTGCGGGACAGAGATCTCCTGTGTTTTTTAGTTAGTTTTAGCTAGCTAGGGCAGAGAACTGGTAGGAAAGGGGGGGTCCAAGCTGTCCCACTTGTATTCTGTCTCTCTGGAGCACATAATATCCTTCCTGTTGAGGCAATGATAGCGCACAAGGTGGGTCTTCTTCCTTCACCTTGACACAGGCAGTGTCAGTCTGAGGCTGACTGATGCAGGGGACAGGCACAGACAGGCTGGGCTCGCTCTGCCCTCCAGGATGCCCGTGGTGCCCCCTGAAGTCCCTAGTCATGGGAGTCATCAAAACTCCTGCCATGTCTAAGTGTCATTCCTGCCTATAAGGCAGTAGAAAGAAATCTCAGCAGTCAGAACTGTTGAGTCACCAGTCACAGGATGTCTATGTAGTTAACAAAAGTCAGTTTTTCCTTTAAACATGGAGCCCCCTTACTTACTGTGAGCTTTGCATGCCCAGAAGCTGCCACTTGAATCTTTTCCTCTGCAGACCTGCCCATGTGAAATGTCTTCCTTTCTCCATAGAGAGCTGGCAGCCTCAGGAGCCTCACAAGAACCAAAATGGCAGGGCTTTCAGAAAAAAAGTGTGTCAAATTCTGAGATAAAACAGTGAAGTAACAGCAGTGGAAGGTTTCTGATCTTTTCCTTGCTCATCACCTAGTTAATCCTGGTGTCTTTTTGTCCCAATCCTATAGACCTGGCAGATCTTGGCACTCATATAACCCTGCCCTCCACCCCAAATGCCTACCAACACCCTCTGCCATGTGAGAGCCCCTTTTTCCAGACTGAGCCCATTATTCTCCTCATAATTTCTCTCACTGTCCATCTAGTACAATGAGACTTCCCTTCTCAGGCTGACACAGGTCTACTTTTGAAGAGTGCCAGTGTGGTAGCTTGCCTGTTGTCCTCTCTGCTGCATCAGGCAGTGAGACAGAGAGATGGGAAAGCACCCACTGATCACCCATGCCAAGCTGCTCTGCACACACCCAGCTGGACTCACAGACCTCCTGACCAGACCAGGACACCTTCCTTCCCCAAGGTGACAAGTTCCACCTGTCCTGTGGTGTGGGTGCAGTTTGGACTGTGGTTTCTGTGTGTGATTTCTTTGGAAACTCCTAGAGGCAGGGAGGGAAAGATGCAAAGGCAGCTCTATCAAAAAACAAGATCTTTGTCATATTTGGAGTTTCCAGAGGGGTATTCCAGCTGGGCAACTGGCATTGTCCTTCAGGAAACAAGTGTTTAATGACATCCCATGTGCCTTGCTGCAAAACTTCTGAAAAACGTCCCCCAAATTGGTCGCAATACTCAAAATAATGCATACCCCACAGGGCAAGAAATAGAGACGGAACTAAAATAGCAGCACTAATGAGCGAAGTAAATATCAGAGCAGAGCTGTAAAAGCAGTGAGGAAATTCCCCTAAAGAATGTTTTGTTCCGCTTTAGTGATGCTGAATACGAGGGTTTATCTTCACAGTCTCTCTTATGCCACGAGGCTGCCATGAGCCACGCAGAGAGGAACACACCTGGGCATTTTTTGGACACTGTTTCATCCCCGGAGCCACAGTTCAAAAAAAATCTCTGAGACTGAGAAACAGAGGTAGTGGAAATGGAGCCTTTTCTTCCAGTTTGAACAGCTGAGTGGGCAATGTGATCTTAAGATCACTCTCCAGTGGGGAGTGATCTTAAGAACCAACCAGCTTTACACCATGGCATAGGCAGAGACACCCTCCATTACACCAGGTTGCTCCAAGCCCCATTCAACCTGGCCTTGAAAACTTCGAGGTATGGGGCAGGCAGAGCTTCTCTGGAAACCTTGTACCAGGGCCTCACCACCCTCACAGGGAACAATTTCTTCCCAGTGTCCCATCTAACCCTGTCTGTCCTCTGGCAGTGGGAAGCCATTCTCCCTTGTCTTGTTATATCACACCCTTGTCTAAAGTACCTCTCAGATCTATCCAATATTCTTTCCTGCAGAACATATCATGAAGCAAATGGCTTTTCATGGTAGTTATAGCTTTATATTGAGCAAACAGGGTAAGCATTATCAAACCACTCCTTTTTAATTTTCTTCTTATTGATTTCAAAATTTGCCTAAAAAAAGGTTTCAATTACAAGACAACATTTTTATATTTCACACTTGGTAATTTTCATGGAGCTGTATAATTGGAGGTAAGCAGAATCTGGAGTTAATGAAATAGATTTCTGCATTGTTCTTAAAGTCCCCAGCTAATGACCATTTACAGTGTGATGAGAAAGAGCTCTTTGTCATCTACTCCAAACACAGCCCCCACCCCTGCAGAATCAGAGTGAATGCAAATAAAGAAAGAGAAATTACACCAAAAATACCTAAGGAGAGGAGAAAAACCATCTCGTGTGCTAGTTTTTCGCAAAGGAATGCAAGAACTGAAAACACCCTGACCCGTTGCTGTATGTAGCAGGACCACTAAGAGTGACTCACACCGTGCACACCCTGCATCTACCATCACCTTGTGGGCCCTTTGTGGGATGAATTCCATGGAGAAATTCGATGTGTAATTCCATGCACATCATTCCCATGCTCACATGTGGGGTGTGGGGGAGCAACTGCTTTGTGTACCATAGGAGGGGTGGAGCTCCCAGCTTTGCAAGCAATGAAGGTGAAGAGAGGAGAGGTGCAAGGGCAGAGCAGGATTTGGGCCCTCTGGAAGCTGTGGCTGCCACATCGGACATTTTTCAAGGCCCAGTGGATTGAAATAGTACCCAAAAGCACTTCCAGGGGAAGAAAGTGCTTTGTTTTATTGCATGGCAAAGTATGAGAGGTTAATAACTTTAGAACAGGTGAAAGAAATGCTGCAGAAGCAAAAAGGGGGAGTTAATCCTTGAATGAAAAGACAAGAAACCTTCCCAACATGTTAAAGTAAAATCATTGTTAAAGTACTAATAATAAGTGCCTCTTTTCCTTTTTTTTTTTTTTCTCATTGTGTAACAGATATTTTCTGTCCCTGGTGGCAGGCAGAGCAGTGCCCTGACGAGCAGTTTGGCACAACAGAACAGCCTGATGGGCAAGCAGCAGACTGCAACAGGGGTAGGAGAGGACCAGCAAGAAGAAGGGGTCTGGCCTAGACTCTGAGTATCCTGGCAGAATGCAAAACAGAAGAAATGGTCCCCAGAAACATGCTGGTGCTGAGCAGAGGCATTGTTGCTGTGGAAGAGGTTGCCAGGCAGGCACTGACCAGTACTGTGACTACTGTGTCCAGTTCTGGGCTCCTAAGTTTAGGAAGGACATGTAGGGGCTTGGGCATGTCCAGAGGAAGGGAACAAGGCTGGTGAAGGGCCTGGAACACAAGCCCTGTGAGAGATGACTGAGGGAGCTGGAGTTGTTAAGCCTGGAAAAAAGGAGACTCGAGGGAGATCTCATCACCCTCTGCAGCTCCCTGAAAGGTGGTTGAAGCCAGGGTGGGGGTCGGGCTCTTCTCCCTGGCAACCACTGACAGAATGAGCGGTGTGCCAGCGGAAGATCAGGTTGGTTCACTGAAAGGGGGACTGGGCACTGGAATGGGCTGCCCAGGGAGGTGCTGGATCCACCATCCCTGGATGTGTTTAAAAAAAGACTGGATGTGCCATTCGGTGCCATGGTTCAGTTAATGAGCAGGTGTTAGGTCATAGGTTGGACCTGACGGGTCTCGGAGGTCTTTTCCAGCCTGGCTCATTCTGTGATTCTGTGCCCAGACATTGTGGAGTCACCCAAATGATGATGCAATTCACAGGACCTGCCCACTGTCCCACTGTCATGATTTGGCCATTTCCCCTTTGTCAGAGACCATTCCAGCTGGGCCTGAGGATGATGTGCTGATGGAAAGCCTGAGCATCAGAACCTCTATGCATGCCCACCCATCATGCATATGCATTTGCTCCTTCCTGGCATGCGAGTGAGCCCCGCTGCAGGTGCTGTGTGGGAAATCCCCTGGCTGCCCCTGTGAGCTGCTCTGCTACAGCCCTGCACAACATGTTGCTGATGTCACACATCCCTTCCCAGGCATCCCTGCACCACCTTTCTGGTCCTGGTCCCCAGTTACATGATCCCATACTGTCCCTTCCAGCCACATGCCCTTTCCAGCAGGATCTGTGCTCATGGGCCAGTTTGGGGAGCTATCACACAGGCCAGCCTCCTGTCTAAGGGACACCTGATTGTCCACAGTAGTGAGATGAACATCCTAGTTGCTTCTGGTCCACATTATGAAAATCTACCAAATGCTGTTAGGAAGTCTTTGCTGTGCCAGTCCCTTATCAGAAAACCCATTTTAGAGATTAATCTGGCACTCCAGGGTGTACAACCCCTACCTCATGCAGCCCAAACCCTCCCCAGACTCTGAGTCTAATGGGCCTTCTACCCAGGGCTGTTGTGAATGAGAAACTTCCTGGGCAGTAGCAGTGCGGCCTGGGGTTGAAAATGTATAGACATTTTCATCCCTCTTTCATGTACTTCTTCTTTGAATATCTGCTGTGGACATCTAGCAGTCGATGCCCTAAGGCCCTGCTGACTATCATGATTAAACGCATGTTTACACGTTCTTGCATCGACAGGCATGTTTCCTAAAACCACGGATGGAAACCTTTCTTTAACCCCCTAAAAGATGGTGGTTAAAACACCTATCTAAAGCAGCTGATATGAGGTTTGTGGTAAATTCTCAAGTGGAAATTTGAAAACTCTTTGGAAGCAAAGTATGTTAGGATGAAAAATCCTTTGGCAGCTGGGATTTATGGTGGTATTTATTTGTATGTGTGGCAGCATGTCAACAAAGAGTGTGCTTACTTAACAATCAGCCTCTGGTTAACTAAGGAGGATCAGGAAAATATTGTGCTGTGTTTCTGTAGGTATTAAACACCAGATATGAAAGATTCTAGACCATGTTGGACTCTGATCCTACCCAGTTTCTGATCTTCTCCATTGACTTGATTAGAGTTAATTATGTGTTTGGAGACTGTGACCCACCATCCTGTTTTTACAATCAGTAGAGGAATATCAGTTTAATAACAGGAAACCTAATCTAGGAAAAGTAACTGCTAATACATTGAATAAATCTGCTTTTCAGCTCTAAGAAGGCCTTAGATTCTTTAACATCCTATCTTCTGCTTGCACTTTCAGAACACTTATACGTCTAGCAATGGGCTCACTTAATACACTGTATTTTCTTCTTGGTAAGCAATTTTTGGAAGCAGACTGTTCAGTGATTTAAATTCGTGTCTTCCAATCTACCTCTTCTCCCAGCAATTCTCAAAAGCAAAGGAATCAATTTGACCTTTTTCAATGTTTTAATAGCAGCAAACACAAAAGTTACAGCATGAGATGAACTTGAGGTGAAATTTTTGTTCTTAAGTTTCTCAAGAAAGACTGGAAAAGCAAGCATTGTGTAGTGAGGTCGACTATTTGCAGCTAGAGCCTCCATAAAATATTTTTATACCAACTAATTCTTGGTTTCTTACTTTGCAACATAACCATAATGGGCCAGTCCTCTTAAAATGCCCATGGGAGGATCCTTTTAGATTCTGGGAAGGGAGGGTTACAACTAAGCAAGCTGTTCTGCCCAGCACAGCGGCCCATAGCCAGAATCTCTGTTGTGCTTGACACAGAAGAGAGGTGACAATCTGCCCCTCCAGGCATCTCACTTGCCAGGCACCCAAGGCTTTCATCCAAGTCCAGGCAAGTGACAAAGGGTGCACTCCAAGGGTGCTATTTTAGGAGGTCCCTGACTTACAGCTGTGAAGATTCAATTCCTGCTCTGTGCTCTGCCCAGACCTCTGCAGTCCCTAGGCACTCCACGGCACCTTCCGACTACCAAAGGGATCAGTAATTTGGCCCTTCTCCCTCCCTTCCCCTGGCCCGGCTGCTCTGTATCTGCATTCACCCCAGAGAGCCTCAGGGTGCCTTTTCCTCCGCTGTGTATTCTGGTCACACAAGCAGCACTCACGCCCCTGCTACCACTACATCCGAGCAAGCACATTTCCTCCCGGGGAGCTGCTGGTGTGCCCCAAGGGCCGCAGGGCTCCAGCTCTCCTGGGGTGACGCTTTCCGTCACACCCTTCCCCGGTTTTGAAGGTGAGGCCACTATGCAGAGGCCAGGGAAGCCTGAACTGCCTGGCCTTCTGATGGCCCAAATATCCTGCTGTGCTCCCAGGAGGCCAGGCCCTAGCTCTACCACGTTCCCGCAGTAATCTCAAAGGATACGGTGGGGTTTCTCACAGAGCTCTGAGGAAGAGGTAAAAGCCAGCACCTGGCATGACTTGGTCTTCCTTGGATCCTGGCTCATTTTCAGCTGTGTATGCAAGCATTTTACCAGGCAGAAGGTTCTAAAAGTTGACTTTTAAAACCATGTCTTTTTAAGTTTTTCATCAAAGTAACCACATTCAAGATCAGTGAAAGCGACTGAAAGAGGAGACAGAAGTGTTCATTGCAGCCCTGAGACCTCCCACATTTGGCTGATGAAATAGGTTTGGGCTAATTGTTGTTGTGATAAACTAGGTTAGCCTTCTGCTTCCACACAGGTTTATATCCAAAACCAGGCTGTATGGGTGTGGACTAGAGAAAAAAAGTCCTAAGGGCCAGCAAGGGGAGCAGCCCTCCGAGAGCCAGACAGAAAAGGTCCACGCAGGTCTTTTAGAAAAGCCATGGTACTGGCAGTGACTCTCTCTGCAGAATATACCAGAGAAATGCACCCCTGGGAACATACCAACAAGGATGTCTGGCAACTGGCAGCACATCTGAGACAGAAGTTACTGGTAGGTAAGGGGAAAGAAAAACAGTTATGAATATTGGCTGAAAAAGAGAAGTCTCTCAGCATTTCCTGCCCTCTCACACTCTCAAAAATAAAACCCGCTGCTTTTGTCAGCTGCACCACCTTGGTTCTGGCTTCTCTCTGTACTGACTAGACAGGACAGGGGGACGGAGTGCTGACAGGATGGTCAGCATCTCCCGTTGTTCATGTCTAGCTGAAAAATGATTGTCTGAGGGGACAGTGCACTTCCTCCGTGTGGACCAGCTCCTCTTTAAAACCTCTTTTTCTGATGGCTTTCCGTGCATAGCTCTCTAAAGATCACTGAGGATATTAGAGTATGCTACCTAAGTGCTCTCAACTTTACAGCACTGCCCACCTAACACCTTTTAAATTGCTTCGGTCTAATTAGCATCCTCGTCTCAGAGATTACTTTTTCTCTGGGAGCACACTGGACCAGGATTGCTGATAGATCTTCCCTACTTCGAATTTAAAACGACAGACATCGGAAGAAAACGAGAAGGTAGCGCTGCAGAGGAGCACCGGCTATTTCCAAATCAGTAACACCCTGCGCCGCATCCTCCCTCCTCCCTCCCCCCCTGCCCCCTAATGCTGCCAAACCGGATTGAATTGGTAGAATTTGTAGCAGCGCTACCCCTCTCCCGTGTTTGGTGTCGATTTGTTTTATACAAACACGAGAAAATGTAGATAACTAAAGGTGGTGCGGGTCTTTGGATGCTCCCTGCAACCTGTGCCCCTCCAACCCGCTCAAATACGGGGAGAGGAGACAGCCATAGCAGCAGCGCAGGCCGGTACCTGGGGAAGCGAGGCGCTCTGCTCCGGCCGCTCCAGGTGTGTTGGGTGACAGGTGGTAGGCCAAGCCTCTCGCACTCTCGGGCGTTGCAGGACGAGTGTGAGCGTTGTAGGGTGGGAGGACAACCCTTCACGTCCTAACGTTATGTATGCATCAGATATAAAAGGGCAAAAGGTTGGCTCGGGTTCGTGATCTCCTCTCTTCAGTGAGGGCAAGCAACAGTAACTGTCCTTGGAAAACTCCAACCCCAAATTTCTGCTGAGACACTTCTTTTGTGTTTTTGGGGTTTTTGCCTTTTTTTTTTTTCCCTCCTCGCTGTCGTTTTGCCTTCCATGTGCAAAAAGCACAGCATCACTCCAAAGCGTGGTCCGGGATATGCCGAGGTCGGGGGCCCTCCGCTGTGGCTGCAGAGTTGCGGTGATCTGACCCCGAGACCCCCTTCCCCGGGGATTTCTGTCATGGAACGACTCTGTGCCCCCTCAGATGCTGCTCTGGTGATAGTGGAGGCATTTTCAAGGGACCGTCCTAGGGGGATCCTGGCTGCCCCCAACCCTGCCGGCTCCCGAGGCACTGCGCGGAGACAGCAGCGGCTTCTTCTGGGCGTCCGTGAGCCGCGGGGTCTGGCACCGGGCCTTCCATCCCAGCCCCGGTCACGGCGCGGCGGGGCTCGGTGCTAGGGCGCCACGGGGTCCCGCAGCCGCGCACAGGGGGTCACCGTGCGGCCAGCAGAGTGGGTCCCAGCCCTCCCGCGTTGGCAAGGGGCGAGGGGGGCCGCTCCCCGCCGGAGCCGCCGCGTTGTTTTCGTTAGCGCGGCAGCGGGGATGGCCGGGCGCGATCGGGGCGAGCCGCGCGGTCCCAGCACACGGCACCGTGGCTGGGCACGGCTCCTTCTCCCCACCCCGCTGAGCTGCGCTCCCCGAGGAGCTGCTCAGCCCGCGGGCCCACGCCGGTCGGTGCTCGCACGTCTCCGCAGCCACCGCCGCGCTGGCACACGCGTGGTGCCCGGCCTGCCCCGCTGCGGCCCCGCCGCCGCCTCCCCATGGTCTCTCTCAGGCCGTGTCGGGCAGCGGGAGAGGAGGCGGGAGCCCTGCGGCCCGTTTTTAGGACAATAAATTGTTTTTCGTTCCTTTCCCTGCGCGAGGTCAGAGGAGCGCTCCCGGGCTGCTCGCGTTGCCCAGGCCGGCTCGGCCGTGAGAGGCAGGGCGAGCGCCTGAAGCGACGAGAGCGGACTCGGGGTCTGCTGTGCATTTGCGCCGCTTCTGTGGGGGGCACCTCCCCCGGGGAAGAAGCCCCTACCCCGGAGCGGCGGGTGGCATGGCAGGTCGCCGTTCAGGGCGAGGCGGCGGAAAGCTCCGGCGAGGCTATTTCTGTGTAAGAAAATGAGAGCGAAGGGAGGTTGGTGGGAAGGGAAGCAAAAGGGAGAGAGGCCACAGTCGGCCTCACTTTCGGAGCCGGGCTGCCCGGGGTCCCATAGGGCCGGGAACCCCGCGAGGCCGCCGCTCCTAGGCTGCGTCGAAGGCAGAGGGATGGCCGGGAGGGAAAAGATAGTTTGGGAACAGATTTGTGTCCATGTCAGCTCTCAAGGGGCGGCCGGCGTGCTGGGGGCGGCGGCGCTCTGCCGGATGAGGCAGCCGGGAGAGAGCCCCTTCGTCGGCCTGGCACATTCCCCGTCCCGGCCGCACCCCGAGCGGGGCTCCCCGGGCTGCTCCGCTCTCGGGCAGCGGCGGTGTCCCCCACTCCCAAACTCGGCTGCCCCTTGCTCGATATCACGGCGCGCCGGTGGCCGTGGGGCAACCTCGGGCAGGGGAGGAGAGCAGAGCCCACCTGCGACCGCGCCAGCGGATCGGTTCCGTGTCTCGGCGGATTCCGTGGGAGATGGGCTGCGGACCATGAGAGTGCGCGGGTGCGTGGCCGCAGGCGCTGGTGGGCACGAGGAGCGGGACTGCCTGCCGGGCTTGGAGGTGAAATTTGTTTTGGCCTTTGGGAAGGGCCGTTACTTCCCGCTCCCTCCCCCCCTCTTCCAGTCGTTTTGCTGAAATAACCTTCTGAATAAACCAATAAACCTGGGAAAGGTCGAAGCCCTGTGATTTTTTCCCTTTAACTCTCCCCACCCTCACCCGCGGTCGTGGGTCTGCATCCACCACGTGAATGGGAGGTACGGGGGGAGGAAGCCCGAGTGAAGCCCCCCCCGGGCTGGGAAAATCCTGCCCAGGGCCCCCACGCCTCCGCTGGGCCGCTGTTCTCCGGTTCCCGCCGCAGTTCAGGGGCTTTTCCTCGCCAAGGGGCGCGGGGCAGGAAAGGGCAGGGCAGGGCAGGCCCGGAGGGATGCGGGAGCAGGGGTCTCTCCGCCACCCCCAGGCGTTCGCAGACGGCTCCCTGTCCCGCCCCTGCGGCGTCCCGGCCCGGCGGGGGAGCGCGGCCCCGGAGGCGGCAGCGTCATCCCCGGCCCGGGAAGGGGAAGTCGGTCTGCTAAAAAGTTGGTGACAGGTTGGGGTAGCGGAGGCAGAGCGGGCAGGTGCCGCCGCCGCTGCCGGGGCGGCGGAGCGCTCGGGGGGGGCCGGCTGCGAGCAAACTTTGATTCCTGCTACAGAACATGTCAGAGTTTTCCTCGGTTTTGGCTGCGTCTGGGGACATCTTGTGATGTTTTAGAGAACAGGACATGATCTCACATGGCGAGGAGCTCTTTAGTTTCTTAATCATTTCACGGTTGCTTCAGAGGCTTTTTTTCCACCTAAAACGTTTAGTTTCAGCTCAGTGATCAGCTGCAAAAGCTCGGCGGGGAGCGGAAGAGTTGAATTATTCCAACCTGAGAGAGCCCCTTACAAAAAAAAAAAAAAAAAGAGGGAAAAAAGAGAAAATAAAGAAGAAAAAAAGAAGAAAAAGAAGAAGGGAAAAAAGAAAATAAAGAGAAGAAAAGACAAAAAAAACAGAAAGGAGGAAAAGAAAAACGGAAAATACAAAAAAAAAAAAAGAAAAAAGAGAGAAAAGAACACAAAACAATAAAAAGAAAAGACAAGAAAAAAAAAGGGAAAAAGAAGAGGTTGCAATACGACGTGGAAACTTTTTCTTGCCTCCGTTTATCCAAATCCTGAAAAGCCGGAATGGACTTGGAGAAAGCCTACGCGACACCCCGAACCGGCCGCACAGGTAGGACTCGAGTCAGGGGCTGCGGGCACCCCGGTGGCTCCGCGGACAAGGGGTGCGCCGAGCTGAGCGGGGACGCGAGGCAGGACCGGGCGGGGTGGGACCAACTCCCCGCGAGGCCGTCGGGGCGGCGCGGCGGGCTGCCGAGACCTCCGAATGTCCTTTTGCCCCGCGCCTGGGGCCAGGGGGGCAATAGGATATGGACCAGGAATTGGCGAGAGGCTGCGGGAGTCCCATCCTGCGGGTCCCTGCGGGTAGCGCGGCGGCGGCGCGGGCGGTGGAGGGCGCGGAGGCGGCCTGGCGGCTCGGTGGCGGAATGCAATTTCGCAGCGATCGATGGGGCCTTTTATTAGTTAAATCGCCTGAATAATCGTTTAATCGATAAAGCATTTCATGGCGCGGCGGAGGCGGCCTGGAGCGGGGGTGGCCGCAGGGGCAGCAGCACCGACAGCGCTGCCTGGGCTGGGCAGGATGACGAGGACGGGCCGGGGGCCTCGGGACAGAGAGCTCCAAAAGCCTCTGCTGCCTCTGGCCCCTGTAGAAAGTTGGGCCGCTGGGTCTTCACCTCAGTACAAGGTGAGTAAGAAGAAGGAGAAAGAAAACGGGGGGGGTCATGGCAGGGATGGAGGCCAAGCAGGATGTGAGGCGGCCCTGCCTGTCCGCCGGTCCCCTCCGCACAGGACGGCGCTGCAACCCCGGGCCCAGCCTGTCGCCATCTCCGACGGCACCCCCGAGCCGAGGTGCTTAGCGGCAGCGGGGGGCGGCCGGCCCGACGGCCCCCGGCTGGGCTGCGGGGCTGCGCAGGGATCGCCCCTCGCCGTTCTTCGGCCGGACTGCGCGCCGACTCAGCGGTGGCGGCTCGGCCGCGCCAGGCAGTTCCGACTTCAACGAAAACTCGGCCCGCGCCCGCCCGTCCGCACCGGACACCGGTCCCGCGCTGCCGAAGGGAGGGCCGGGGCACGGCCCCGTTGCCGCCGAGACCTAAAGGGTTCAGCGGGGCCGGAAGGTCTCTTCCCGGGACGGCGGGTTAAGCTCTCCCGCGCCCCCATCCCCACAAAG
>WBMY01002313.1:827849-859876 GCA_013397315.1 Donacobius atricapilla | reverse complement strand
CGCCGCCCGCCTCGGTCGCCGCAGCCGCGCAGCCGCCGGCACCGCCAGCACAAAGAGCCGTCGGGCCGGCAGCGCTGGCCTCGGGTCCGCCGGACAGAGGCGCTCGCCCCTCTCCGCGCCCAGTAACGCCTCGGAGCCCGGCGGTGGGTGCTGCGCATCGGCAGCCGCCCGGGAAGCGACTGAGACCAGGGGCTTAGCCCGGGGCGCCGCACCGCGGCCCCCCGACGGAATCTCCGGGGGCTGCGAACGGCGCGGGAGCCGCGTTCGGCCAGCTCTCTTGGATACCGCGACCCCTCTCGAAGCAGGACTCTTCGCTTTTTGAGGGGTTTTGTTCTGATTTTCACCCCTTTTTGGTTATTTTTTCCTTTTTTTTTCTTTTCTTTTTTTTTTTTGTTTGTTTCGTTGATTGGTTTGGGTTTTTTGTTGTTGTTGTTTTTGTCGTTTTGGTTTTTTTTTGTGTTCGTTTGGGTTTTTTTATTTGTTTGGTTCTGGTCGGTCTCCATCCTTTTTCGCGGGCTCCCTCCCCCAGCCCGACACCCGAGCGCCGCCGGCGAATCGAGATCAGCTCGGCGAGGTCGCCCGGCCCCGGACCGCTCCGATGGAAATACACTGTAAGCACGACCCGTTCGCAGCGATGCACAGTAAGTGGCTGCCTTTCAACTTGTCTGAGCGGCCGCGACGGGCTCCGCGCGATCGTCTCCCTCCGCTGGCCGTGTCGGGTTGCCCGCCGACGTTCTCCCCACCCCCGCCCGCGGCAGGATCGGTGTGACGGTGGACGGCCGGCGGAGGGGTGCTACGGGAGCGAGCTGGTCCGGCGGGCTGTTTTCCCCTAGAGAAAGAGCCGGTGTCACTGCGTGTGTGTATCTGTACAGATGGATATATAAATACACGTCTCTAGACGTATGTACAGCCATCAGTACATATGGACGCGCGCTTGTGTACATGGATGAATACATAGATGTTACATATATGTGCATATGTTTATTTTTCTCCCTAAGTCAAATACCCGGGGAAAAAAGCCGCCAGGTATTTCCGACGAACGGAAAAGTTTGCTGCACGATATTCTTTGGTTTTTTTCCAACATTTTGAAATTCGCTGCTTGTAAATATGGGGAAAAAAAACCAAAACAAAAAACCAAACCCCCACCAAAACCAACTAAACCCCCTTAAACGAACAAACAAATAGAAGCCCCCCCAAACCCCCAAACAAATTGAACTAATGCGAAAGGTGAGGTGCGGGGCTGGAGGGAAGATTTTTTTGTCCTTTTAAACCCCAAGAATGGTGTCACGATCGCGGCGTGGGGCGGCGGAGCGGGAAGCCGGTGAAGTTAACAGGTCGTGCGCGATGGGTTCGCCCGAGATTTGTTGTGCTTGAGATGTCGGGGAAGACTTATCCATTAGCACAGTGTTATGTGAAATGACATCTTCTCTCACGGTGAGTTAAACGCTGCATTACGGCGAGAGATTGCGAGGGAATTTAAGGTAGAACTAATCTCATTTCCCTGTGCACCGCAGCCTTTCGGCTCAAAGAAATTTGTTTGCAAAATAAACCACTGAGCTACGGAACTGGAGATTCCCTCCCTCTCTCCCTTGCCCTTTCTGCGCCGCCCGTTTATCTGCTCGTTTCCCATCCCTCTTCTCGCCGCTCGATTTCTGGGGTTATCCGGAGCTGGGACGGTGGCTGGTGACGGGCTCTGCCGCTCGAGGGAAAGCGGACTTCACCTCTCGCGGCAATGCAGCGTTCGACCCCTGCGTTTATTTCTCTCTCGTCATTGAACCAAATCACTTTTTCCCAAAGGCGAACTTTAAGGTCGGAAAGCCCGCTGGGCGCGGTGCGGGGCGGGGGGCGGGGGTGGGCGCGGAATCCCCCGCCGCCGGAGCGCCCCTTGCCCGGGTGGCGAGCGGATCTGCAGCCCACAGAGGACGGGCTCCCCGCGTGGGGCCGGACACCCCGGGTGGGAGCAGCCGCGGCGGGTTTCAGCGGCGCCTCTGCCGTCATTCTCGGCTGTGGAAAATCGATGTCGTCCTCACCAATTTCAGGGCAAACAGAAGGAATAAACCCAAAACTCCCGTGCCTTTCCTCCGGCCTCGACCGCGGCCGGGAAGGCTCCGGGGCCATTTGCTCCCAAACGATCTTCGGACCCACGGCTCCACGGGGGCGTGAGGGTGGACGTGGGGTCGCGACCCCCATGCAAAAAGGCGGAGGGGGACGGGGAGCCGGGGGCAGCGGGAGGAGCGGGATGGCAGCACGGCCACAGGGAGCGGTGGCCAGGGCCGGGGCGGTCCTGAGCGAGCTTTCGGTCCCTTCTGGCGCCGACACGGTCGTCCTCACTGCTTCCTTGTCCCTCAGGGGCAGAGCCGCTGGCCACTGCCGTCCAGGGCGGGAGGACGACGAGGCAGGCTGGGCATAGTCGGAGCGGCCCCGACCCGCGTCGGCGGCTCCCCAGGACGGCCTCTCTTCCCGTCCACTCGCTCCCCGCCCTCCCTGACTGCACCATAGCTCTGGGTTAGGCCCGCGGACCCCACATCGGGGCTCCCCCTTCCCGAAATAGTCCCCGAGTCTCGACGCGTCCCCGCTCCCTGCAAACAGGGGCCCGAGGTGGGGCGGCCGCCTCATCCCCGCAGCGGATGAGGACGGAGCTCGATGCCCTCGCAGCTCCAGCAGCCCCCGGCCCGACGGAGCCCCGCAGCCGCTCGGGAGTGCGACCCCGGCAGAGAGGCCCCGGCGGGCAGGTGCCGGGCTCGGCGCCGGTGCCGCTGCCCAGGGCTGTGGCAGGTTTGGAGAAAGGGACGGCCGTGGTCCCAGCCTTTGTTGCTGGCTCCTGGAGGGTCGATGCTCCCGGCCTGAGCAGGCCCGGTTCTCGCTGGCCTCCGGGGACTGGGGACAGGCTCCAGGGGTAGAGTCGGCCCCTTCTCTGAGGAAGGCATTCCTAACGGTGTCTTCTCTACTCTTTTTTTCCAGTTCTTTCCCTTTCTTTTTGTCTCTTTTAATTTTTCTCTCATTTCCTTCCTTCCTTCCTTCCTTCCTTCCTTCCTTCCTTCCTTCCTTCCTTCCTCCCTTTTCTCTCAACTAAGCAGATAAGATTTTTGCTAAATCTTATTATTTGGATCCAATATATCCACGTGAGGCAGTAATTGCATGGGACAAAAATGTGTTGAAACTCTTAGTGATTGGTGCAGGACCCATCCTACAGTGGATGCCCTCTTCCTTTACACAGCCAATGGAAAGGCCAACTAGCTGGTTTCCTGGAGGAGATCCTGAGTTTACTCTACATTCGGTATCTAAACAGTGCAGTAGATCTTTTGGAGGAGCAGCAAAGAGTGGTGACTTAAAGAGGAAAAAAAAATGAGAAACAAAACAAATTATGTGTAAAATTAAGAGAACGTACCCACTGGTAACTAAATGTGTAAACAGAATACTCCACGCACAAAGTTCAGAGAAATCATTGTCTTCCTAGACATTTTTGGTCCAACAAGTGGATTGAAGAACAGAGGGGGGAAGATCTATCTGTGGAGATATCACTCTGCTAGAAAGATTCTGCTCGCTGCAGGAAAAGGCCTCAACTTTCNAAATATATATATATATATATATATTTGAAAGTGCCTTTTGGTGCATGTGTCAGATTCCCTTCAATCTCAGGAGTGATGAAAACAAACATACAACCATCCTGGGCAGCACTCCCTGTGACCCTAAGCCAGTTCTAGCTGGGAAGGAGTTAACAAAAAGGAACTGTGGAGATTGTTTCTTTTGGCCTTTTTTGTTTCATTTAATTTTGTTGGTTTCTTTTTAAAGGGGTGACTCATTCTGGGGTGGAAGAGGATGGGGGGGTGGGGAGGGGGGAGATGTTTCCAGTCGAAATCTTAACAGCCATCTTTAAGCCTCAGCAGGTGGTGAACTAGTCATCATGTTGTATATAATTCAGTGTTATCAGATGCAAAATACTGACCAGAGGGCTCTGCTGGCCCCTGGTCACACTCAATGTAGCTGCATAGAACTATAGCATTGATAAAGCCTTTGGTTATTGCAACAGAAATCTCCGACAGCCCTTGCCTAAAACCCTACAAAGTAAATCGTGACATGACCAAAGGCCCATCTGTTTGTTTTTCTGCTGTCGCCGTGTTTTGGCTCCCACGACCTCGTGAGCGACGGACACACCGGCGGGGTGAGGTGGTGGTGGTGGTGGTGGTGTCCCCCTTCCCTGAGGATGCCCAGCACCGGTGCTGCTCTCCTGGGCTGAGGCAGGGGTTGTGCGGCCGAGGTGGTGCCGAGGACAGGGACAGGTTACCCACACGTTTCCCATCCCTAGGTATGGAGTTAGTCTAGTACCACATTAATGCCTTGGAGCATTAGTAGCCAAAGCTCAACAACATCGTGTAACTCAGCTAATGTGTGTCCTTTCTATTCGATGGGTAGGCGCTGCTATCTGTAGTAAATGTGTTTTTTTGGAGAAGAAGTGCAACGAGGGCCTGTCAAGTATCTTGTGGTTAATATGCTCAAGCATTGCCAAGTAAGCAAGAGGTTTCGCAGCATCCAGGCATAATTCAACATCAGTATTATAAATGGTAGCAAACTACCTAGTTTATATGTAGGGTCAGTTTAACCAATAACAAATAGTTATTAGCTTTTTTTATTACATTTTTCCTTTACTGATTTGGACTAGTGGGTTTATGTCTAATGTTTGTAAAATGATTTAGACTGCATGGATGTGTAATATAAACCACATTTAATGGATTATGAGCCACTTAATTAATGTGCTATGAAATCTTGGATTACCTGTGTTTTATATTCTGCAGACGATTTTGCAGTGGGTTCGCTAAAACTTGTAAAAGTGCTTAGATATATTTTCCTTTAAATCCAAGAATGTGCACAGTATTGGAAGGTGATTATCCAGGGGATAATCACACTTTTTTTTGATATCTCTATTGATTCTCAAGTTGAATGCTAAGAGTTAAAGGGGGGGGAGGCGGGGGGAGAGAGCGCATGCACATGAGAGCGAGAATGAGAGGACGAGAGCTTGCCGTGATGAGTGGGCGCCTTTCAGAGGGTAAACTGGGCTGCAAGATCGTCTCTATAGATTTTTGAAATGCTCCTAGTGCATTTTATATTTCATTGTATCATATTTTCTATAAAATGCAATTTCTGTAAATTAATGAGCATTTGAAATGTGTCTTGTATGAAGTGGAATGTGGTAAAAGTCTGCCCAAGGGGACTTCAGCGTTACCAGGATGTTACTAACTACCAAGGGTGAGATCTTTCTTTTGTCTTGGTCGCTCAGTCGGTCAGTGGATGGGTCAGTTTGTCTTTCACAGCTCGGAGAGCAAACTCACCCTCACCCAAGGTTCTTGAGGAGACCAGGAGGTAATAGTGTGGACCTCAGAGGAGAGGGATGGCACTAACGGCAGCAGCACGGTGAGGATGTCACACCACCGGCATGGGCTGGCAGCACCTGACACTCTTTCAGATTTCCATTCCATCGTTATGAACTCAGTCATCTTGTGAGACCACCATGAAAGTCTTGGTTTGCTTCTGCCATGTGCCGTCCCCCTCCTCTTGACCACTCTTGGCCAACCTCACAGCCCCGGTCCCCAGCTGCCTGCCACAGAGGCTGCATGTCCCCGCAGCCTCTCTTCCTTACCCATGGCACCCTTGATTCTTCCCTGTTTCTTTTGGAAAAGCCACGGGCTGGAATATTTCACCCCCAGGGCTTTGCACCTCTGCGGAAGCTGCCCGGGCACAGGCGTAGTGAATAATAAAAATGCACTTGGTGTTTCTTGCTGCTGGTGTCCGTCGCCGTAGCCTCATCACCGACACAGGAGAAGGATTCAGCTCGAGGGCTGAGTGATGCTGATGGTTCTCCATCCACTGGGTTGGTGCCACTGCCTGCCGGCTCTGTGCAGCTCCTGGAATGCTCCTGTGGCCCCTGCAGAGCCAGGTCTCTGCTGTGAGCTGTGCCTGCCATCCACCTGGCACTGCTTACCCGGGAGAGCAGCTTGATCCCTGCTCCAGAGCGCTTGGTGCTTAACATCTGCCGCAGTTTTGGCTGGGCTGAGGGATTTCAGGTAGGGAAGGGGCTGGCAGGGATGTGGGACGTTGGCTCCAGGCCGTCGGCAGCGCGCGCTCTCCCCAGCAGTCAAAGGAGCCACTTAGCCACCAAGGGGATGTTGTCTGACTTCAGCCTGTCTGAACATTTCAAGTTTTAAAAAAAATTTATGCAACCTAAGTCAAACAAAACCTTTTGAGTGATTAAAAATAAACAACTTGTTTCCATTGGCGACTTTTCTTAAAATCAGCGGATATTTTTCTGCAGCATTTGCAATCCAGCCGTTCCAATCCTACGAGCCTATAAATCAAACCAACCAGATTATCGTGTTTTGACCCAGTTCTGCTCAGTCTCCCTCTGCAGGACCTCTCCCTCCTCTTCTTTCTTTTCCTCTTCCCCTTTCTCCTCCCTGCATCCTCCCTCTGTGAGTTTTCCAACCCCACAAGCAGCAGCAGCAGCATCAGGCCCCTTTTCTCACGGTGGGACCGGTGGAAGGTAAGCGAAGGGCACATCCAGCACTGAAAACAGATCACTTTTTACAAGCCTTTTTGCTTGCTAATGTAACTGACGGTTTGTAACCCAGCTAAGAAAGTTTGCATTAATCCACGGGGTCCCATTGACAAGGTGACTGCCATCACTCTGTCCCCTTCTGATCCTTACGGGTGTGGCACGGTGACAACCAGTTGCAGCTGGAGATGATGGTGACTTCCAAGGAGCTGCAGTGAGGCAAAGAACCCTTTGGCTGAGCCTACAGTTGCTGTTTATTCTGAGAGCCCACAGGAGGGGTTAATGCATTGAGACCAGAGTCCCTGTTCCCCGACTAATCTAAACTATAACATTAAACTATTTGAAGAAGTGATCCCCACTCTTTGGGGGGACTCTGTAGCACTCTTTGCTGCAAGGCAGTAGGGAAGGAGTTGCTTTCAGGCAGGTGGAGGGGAATCCCATCCCTAAAACCCCCCTGTCCCACCCCGTTACCCCACAGCGCTGCCAGGGGACACCACCACAGCTCTCCCTGCTGTCTGAGGGATGGGGACAGTGAGCTCCCAGGGCACTGGGACGTGTCTGGTGGCTTCCCTACCTCCAAAGGATGAGGATTGCACACCCCCAAGCCAGGGAGCGTGCAGGTCCAGTGTCACTGCTGTATCCGCAGCCACCCTCAGTAGAACTCACCCCACAGCCCTGCTGGTCTGTTTATCATGTAGCCTAAAACTGGGAGCAGCATCAGTCACAGAAATGCTTTGCAAGGCAAGGAGGAGATTCAGCAGGTAATTAATGACAGTAAATAGGCAAGTCTGTTCTAGGTGTCCCACGTTCTAGTCGTGGTTTTGCTTCTGGTTTTGTATTTTCTTTTCCATTTTTTCCCCTTTTTTTGTTGGACCAGGCGATGCCGTTGGCAGTCGTACGATGGTGATGGGGAGTTGCTCCCCGTGGGTTTTTAGGGATAGTCAGGTCCAAATCCAGCCTTCAGAAGTGGGGTTTCAGAGGTGGCTGTGTCACCTGTAACTGCTTCACGTAGGGTGGATGCTCGGGCATTGAAGAACGGCAATGGTCAGTGCAGCATCTGTACCACACAATATGCCAAGATTGCAACTCCGTTTAATCTAAATTAAAAAAAAAAGTATTAAAGGTAAAATACAGAACTTTTATTTGTGATGTCTTCTGGAGCTCTTCATTGTAAGTGTGAAAAAAATACTGGGGGAGGGGGGGAAATGCTGTGTCACAGTGAATGCAAGTGTTTAAAACAGCAGCCAGGCAACGTAGGTGTCTCCCACGCAAATTAACTCGGTTTCATGGGGAAAATAAAAGTTCTTTCCAATCCATACCAACCCCACATACAACTGTTCACACACAGTGTACATAATGTAGTTAGTGCTTGAAGCTACAAATCTAATCGGGGAAGAAAACAGCAACATATAGATATATAATTGGAGCACTTTTTCTTTCTTTTTTTTTTTTAATTTCAATGATGATTTTGCATGTTTCCTTTCTGATGGAGAAGCTGTGTAGCAGCCCGCATGACTGTGGTTGTTCTCAAGGAAGACTTCTGCTGTTCTGCTGTATTCACGCTGAAGCGCAAAAAGCAAAAGTTTGCGTCCGTTAACCCAGTTCAAAAACCTTTTTTTGTAACCGTCAACAGCACAAATATTTTGTATTGTTGTTTGTACCATTTTTGTACCAAAAACAAAAGAGGGAAAAAAAAAAAAAGGGAAGAAAGTAAATGTTTTCAATGTGTTTTTAGTGCCACTGCAATCTTGGTTTCCAAACTGAGTGACAGGTTTGCTGATTTATTGTGTATCAAAGCTGAACTGGCGCACTGACGCCTGGCTCCAGTGTAATAAAAATAAAGTCCCCCTTTTGAATAGTCTCACCTGCTTTTTTTTTAGTATTATTTTTTTCTTACTTTGATTCATTTTCCTTCCCCACATGTCCACCCCAGCGCAGTCACTGTTCATGGCTCTTACACTCACTGTGAGCCAGCAAGGGGTGGTCTGGCTGCAGGTGCACAGACATCAGTGGGGTTTTCGGAGATCTTGGGTGCTCCTGCAAGAATTTGCATTCAGTAAAGGTGAGAGAGTGGCTCCCCTCTGGCCCATGTTGTTTGGATTATGGATGACATGGTGCAGGTTCTTCCCATGTCCCAAAGTGACCCATTTCTGCCGGACTGAGCTGTTGGTGCAAATCAGCTGTGTGAAATCAGGTGATTTCACGCCTGCAGCACCAGATCTTCATGCTTTAGCACAATTCCAGCACATTCAGGGGTCTACACTTGCTGCTAACGCATCGGTCACCCCATCAGGGCACCCAGCCCCTCCGCCTGCCCACTGCCAGGGAACAGGAATGGTCCAAAAAGGGCTTAAGGAATGACTGAGCACCCTGGGCCAGCTGATGGCCTGCAGAGGAAACCTGAGCTTGCTTCTCCCGGTTGTGTTTCTCCACCTTCTCTGCAAGTGCAGGAGCAAAGTCACGACTGGAGGTGCTGCTGTAGGCGGGTGTGCAAACGTCATGTCAGCGCTGCTGTGTACAGCAGCACATCTCCTTCAGGGCCAACATCCCTGCTTTTCTTCAGCCGCTCTTCCCTGGTGGTTTTGCCCCGGGAGGGGGGACAAACACCCTGGTGCCGGGCTACGCAGCAAGTGCTGGGCACGCAATTAGCAATTAGTGCTGGCAGCCGTCCCTCCTGGCGCCCTGGGCACTTGTCCAGATGGGCAGTTGTGTCTCCATCACTGGCCCCAACACCAACCCACACATGCCATGAGTTACCGAGGCTGAGTGAGGCCAGGAGGTCACACTCCGGTGATCTGTGGAGCTGTTCTGGCCAAGCGTGTGGAAAGCAGCGCTGTCTCATTTTTAATAAACATTAAGATGAATGCAAATCCTGTACGTGGCAATTTACTTCCCCCCGGAGTCAGCTAAGAATATTTTATTGCTAGTTTTGCTAATTCTCAAGCTGTTCTGTTTCTTAGAATTATCTTTAACTACTGAATAATGCAAGACTGTTGCATCACAAATATTAGTTTCTGCTATCAGTGGAAGGCTGGGCTCTCATCATCGTGTTATTAGGCTCTTATCTGCCTGCAGAAAGTCTTGTTTCTCAAATGATTTAGCTGCATGCTTAACTTTGACCATGTGAATGGTTTTCCTTAGCTGATGGAAACAGCTGCCCTCCCCTAAATCCAGGGACTTTTTACCAAAATTAAAAATGACAACAATTACTATTACAGTTATTATTCTAGGCTCTTGAGTTGGGTTTTTTTCTCCCAAGTCAGATACCAGAATTGGAAATAGAATTTGGTTCAGATCAAACCAAAACACACAGGGATTATGATTTTTTTTTTTCAATAAACGAAATAACTGAACTTTTCTTTGTTCTCCCGACTAAAACCTTTGCATTACCAAGACCTTTTCCTGCCAATCCCTCCCCCGCAACTTCTTATTAAATACAGAGGAGGTATTTTAGCCAAAAACTGAGTTAACAGGCACAAGAAACACAAACAAAAAAAAAAAATCAACCCTAACCCTGTATGCCATATTGCACTACTATAAAAACAGCCCCTGGGTCAGGGCAGAAGAAGCATTGGGAAGGTGAAACGTTTTATTAATCACTGGCCAAGCTGTTTACTAGGCTCAAAAAAAAGTTTTAAAAAAGCAAAAGAGCCCAAAGGCCATTTTTCTGGCAAATTCATGCCACATGTAAATAAAAATGTGCTCAGCTGCACTGATGACATGGTGAGGTCCTGTGTGCAGCGGAGCACCTTCACCTTCACAGTCCCTGGGTGTGCACATCCCTTCTGCCAGCGCTAGCGTGTACTGGTGCTGGCTGAGACTGAGCTTCAGCCTCTTTCCCTGCGTTTATTGTCACCAGTAGGGTCAAAAATTCTTCAGAGGACCAGCATGGGATAGACAGGGATGTACAGACACCTGTGGGAAGCCCATGCCCAGTTAAGTAGCTCCCTGAACTAGTTCACTGGAAAATACCCCCAGCACTTCGTGCAGCCAGCACAACAGCAGCACCACAGCAGGAGCAGTCAGGAGCTCCAGGAGCAGCATCCCTCTCAGTGCTGGGATAAACTGAAAGGACAAGGACAAGCAAGGGCAGCCAAAGAGGACAGGCTTCAGCAGGCACTGCCCTCTGCTCACACAGCCCTAGCAGCGCTCCAGTTATTATTTATGCTGTCCTCTGTTCCCATTCAGGGCAGATCTGCATGGGGAAAGAGAGTTAATGAGACATTCAGGGTTCGGATGTCGGTGCAAAGCAGAGAGGGGAGAGGAGCTGCGTGCTCCCAGCCTGACCCTGACCCTGGGAGCTGGGGATCCCTCGCCAGCATGGGCAGCAGCATCTTTTCACAACAGCAAACCCTTCCTCCCAATAGAGCTGTAGGATTTTCTCCCACTCCCTTCTGACCATGATTAATTACGGCTGCTCCGCACTCAGCACCCCAGCACAATCCATCTCTCCTGCTCCTCGCCTCACCCTTCTCCTCACTTTCTTTTTTTAATGAGAACGTATTGTTGTTCTTTTTTCTTACTGCAATGCTCTTTGCAAGCAGGGCGGCAGCAGCAGGGGGTGGCAGTGACAAGGGCAGTGTCCCCCCGCAGGGTTCCAGTACAGCACAGTCCAGTCTGGTGACAGGGACCCTGTGCCCTGGCCAGGACCTAAAGATAAAAATTTAATACACCCTCCTGGCTACCCCTGGGGGTTTGTGAAAAGCCAGGGTTTGCTGGCAGGTTTGTCCTCCCTGCTGCTGCCACCATCCATCCCCTTCTGGGTTGGAATCAGAAGACTGGGAAGGAGGGAGGTCTCCATCAACACCTTTCATCCACCTCCTTGTAAAGGTGGTTTTTAAGCCAGCCTAACCCAAATGACCCCAAGCCTCTGCTGAAATGCCTGGAGACCTCGGTGAGCTCCACTGAGTATACAGGGTTGGAAGGCAAACTTTGCTTCAAGGTCTTACATTAATTAGTGATCAGTGACTTCAGGAAGGGTCATTTCCACCTGCAGCCAAAGGAAAGTGGTCCCTCCCCAGCTAATTGTGAATTCACAACCTGGGGCCAGGCTCTCACTGTGTGCCGGGCCATGAACCCCAGACCACACCCTGACCCCGCAACAAATGCATTTAGAGCAGCAGCTGCCATTTGAGGCATTCTTAGGCATTAAATCGCTGTGTAAGCAGCTCCTGGTTTGCCTTGGCGAGCAAGATCCAGGGCCATGGACTTCCCTGGTCCTGGTGCTGGCCTGTCACTGGCACCTTTAAAAATCTGTTGTTAGATCTGGCAATAAAAATATGGAAGAATCATCATTTGATCCTCAGCAGCTGCTAAACTGAGCTGGGCAGCCAGTCACAAAGATTAGCTGGAGGTGAGATGGGAAGAACAGATAGCTGGGCTGGCTATGTCCAGTCACTGTCATTCGGAATAGTTCAACCCTAACTTGGTTTGGAGAATTAGTACAGTCCCTCTGGCTTGTGCCTATCCTGGCTCTGTTTTACCCTCCAAACACACACAAATGTTGGCAAATAAAAAACAACAAGTTGGTGTTCACGCAGAAGTTTTCCTCAGGGAGATAAAGTCTCTCTCCGCCTGTGCTGGAAGCTGCTAAAAGTGGATTGTCAAAAATCCCTGTCAGGCTGCAGAAGGAATAAGGTAGAATCATGTCTTTGTCAATACTCCTAATCTTCATAAACCAGATTTATAATATCTGAGGCCACATGGAAGCTTTGTAACCGAGTACATAACAACCATGCCATTAACCTGTGCTATCTATAGCCAAACTCATTACTTTATGAAGTAGTTTGAGTTACCTCAGAGTATAAAGGGCAGCCCAACTAATCCTGGTCCATGAAAACCATATTGATTGGGGTGGAGTGTGAACCAGAGGAACAGATACACACTTGTGTGAGGACTCCCAGGCCTGTGCCTCCTCACTGCCCCCCAGCTGAGGTCCTGGCTGCCAGCTCGCAGACTGACATACATTTATCATCACAAATCTTCTCTCACGTGCCTTGAGAAGGAGTGAGTACCCTGCTTTAATATAGTGCTAACGATCCTGAGAGCTCAAACAATACCCACCGGATAATCAGAATTCACGTTTTACCAGCAACTGGGACTGAGTTGCTTTTTAGCATTTTGTAGGGACAGAAAGGAGTTCAGCATCCTGTGAAAAAGGCACCAAAGAGGAGAGGATGCAGGAATCCAGCCCCACAGATGATCCCAAATTCCAGACCTCAGGCAAAGCAATGTCAGGAAGGCAATACATCACATCACTATAGTACTGTATAAAATATTTAACTTCTAAGTACATTACCAAAGTGGTTTATTTTGACATTACATTTGTGCTCTTGTAAAAGGCATGAGGCCAAGAGCAAATATCCATCCCAGAACAACCAAACATCACTGCAGTGCCACGGCTGTGCTGGCTCAGGGGACCTGGGACAAGTCTGACAAGAAATTCTCATTACCTCCAGCCCCCGTGCGGGATGCCACCACAGCCATGTGCTGTGCACAGCCCCCAAGCCCTGGCTCAGACACACTCCTGAGTACATCAGGGCAGGAAAGCATGTTTGTACAGGAGAATCCTGCTATTTAAGTGCCTCTGATGAAAAGCATTTTATCATCTTCCCTGCCTTAATGCAAGGAAACATGCAAATGGAGAGCAGGGCTCTGCTGCAGGTACCAGCCCCCTGCACGCAGGCAGCGCCTCGCTTCCAAGGCACATAACAAATAGAAAAGGAACAAGCTTTTCCTTGCTTAAAATGCTTCTCTAAATTTTTCACTGAGCATCTTACTTTCCCATTTGTTCTGCTTCTGTTCATGCTTGTCTCTCCCATTTGTCCTTATACTTCTGCAGCTGCAGAAGGACCCTGGTGACACTGAGGCAACTGTATGTGCAGGGGGGTGGAGGGGTGGACCTGCTTAACTTGACATTTTACAAAGAAATCTATTTCAGCAGAGCAACCTCTTCACAAAAAGAAAAAAAAAAAAAAGTCACACAAAACAGCCCTAAAACGAGCAAACGAACAAAAGAGAATCAAAGTATTTTTATCCAGACTTATCAAAAAAACAGGTGAAGCTTCAGCCAAATGGGGAATTATGTCCAGTCACTGGGAATTCCCTGGTTGTGCCATCCCACTGCAGATGGAAGCTCTATCCCCATTGTTTGGGCTCCCTCTTTCTAGGGGGAGATTGCAGTCAACCTATAGACTCCAGCCCAAGCAGAAGAGGGCTTCTTTCAAGAGAAACTCCACATTTCATTGCCCAAGAACATCTTAGGTGAACAGGCAAAGGGTCAAGTCCAGGCTGAGCCTACCTCCAGCAGGGGAGTATCAGAGCAGGGTCCTCCAGGACCAGGACCTGGGTCCTCCAGGACCGCTTCTCTCAAAGTGTCCTAACGAGCACAGCCCGACAGCACAGAGGCTCCCAGCAGGCTGAGCATGGAGCAGAGGGCAATACTGGGTTATCTCCAGAAAGGAGATGTCTTTTTAGCAGGGTTTCTTAGGCAAAAGCAGCCGTGCTCTGCCTGCATCCCCCTCCCCTGCTTCCCCCTGCTCCACAGAAACGGTTGAACTCGTTGACAAAGAGAAACTAAATTGGATGAAGCCAGAAAGATAATTAAGCCCCTGCATCTTTTGTTATCTTTGTTCAGGCAGGAAAAGAGATCTTAAACCTGCCCTGAAGAGGGATAAAGCCTCCAAGGGGCCTTGCAGCCAGCTACAGGGAACATGAGGAACTGCACATCTATTGCACTGGCACTTGGGGGGTGCCTTGTTTGCTATGAGGTCACTCTCCAGCATCCCAGCAGGTGCCTGGAGTCCCAAAATAAGCCCTGTTCCTCCTGCCAGCGAGACACGGCGGCACAGGGCATCTGGAGGAGCATGTCAGCCCCTGGGGTGAGGGCTCAGCAGGGTGGGGAGCAGGGCAGGACCCAGTAGGGTCAGTCCCAGCCAGGCAGCTCCTGCTTTCCCAGCTGCTCCCCGAGCTGTGCAAGGGCTGCCAGGCCATGCCCAGGGTATTTCAAATGTCTGAAAATCATCCCATGGGCTCCATCCTAGTTATTTATAGGAGCTTATTCTCGAAAATCTCAGTGGGGATTGGAGCCCTGCTATGCTAAATCCTCTCCAAACACATATTAACAGACCCCAGACCGGGCTTGCTGCTCAAGTTGTGATTTAAAGTCTGCATGGAGATGGCAGGTCGGAAGAAATCCTTCCCCAGGAATATGCTGCAGACCTCAAAATATTCATTGCCATCTGTCCTTTTTTGTCGTGGGTTTATAGAGCTCTTCTCAGAGTGAGTCCTGCCCTGGGCAGGGTGATGCCAAGGCTCCCGAGGAGCGTTCGGCAGAGGATAAGAGAAAATGCCCAGGAAATGCAGTTTCCTGGTGGAGACGAAGCAGTCGGAACAGGCTGGGTAATCCTGACAGGCTGCCTGCTCTGGGACAGCCTAATGCTGCTCCTTGCAGACAGAAGGTCTTTTGGACTGATTGCATTATAATTTAATCCATCCTTCAGCGATTTTAGCTCTCGAGATTGTTGTTATTTTACACCTCAGCAGAAGTTCACGAGGAACAAAATGAGGTTGCAGTCCTCTAGGGGAAGCTGGCAAGAGTCACAATTCCATCTTTGTGGATACAGATTTAAGCTTAGGTCCAAATAATTAGTTCTTTACCCAGGCCTTAAGCTGAGGAGACAGTGAGTTCATCTGCAGAGGCTGCAGAACAGCTTCCTGGGAAGCTGCAACACACTCACATTCCTTTCCCACACTCATTTATAAAGCAAAGGCTCCAGACAGTGCTGGATATGGTTCATCATCAGGAGCCCCAGTACAGTGAGGGCAGGATGACCCAGAGATCCTGGCTGCATTGCCAGGAGGAGCTTTCCCCAGGGGCCACAGAGACCCCCTGGCTCCAAGCTGAAACTCATTTGGATAAGCAGCCTTTTTATCCACCTTCTCTCTTCTCCAGGGAGCCTCATGCCGCTGCAGCACAATGTCTGCGGCTGTTCATTCACCATCAGAAAGTCCAGCAGGATGGGAGGAGGGAGGCTGCACCCACTTAGGAAGTCCAAGGGCATTCCCAGCAGCAAGTCTCTGCCTTTGAAAATTCATGCTGAATTAGCTGTGCCTTTAGCACTAATCAGAGACACAGCTAAGAAAAGCCTGTTGTCAGTGCAAACAGCATGAGAGCCTCGGGAGGTAGGAAGTGGCATTGTCCCTGTCCTCCCAGGAGTTGCTCCTTGCTCTCCTGCCCTGTGAATAACATCTTTGTGGGGGAGTCCACGGTGCAGAGCTGCTGGGGACCAGTGAAATGCTGGGCTCTAACTGGGCTTTAGCTCTCTTTGCCTCAGCACCTTCTTTCCAGACACAGTCAAACCAAAGACAGAGGTGAAAGGTCCCCCACGTCCCTCCTGCACCCACCTCTCGCAGACTTTCTGAAAGGGTGGTCAGTAAGTTCTCCATCCCACACACGGGCTTCCATTTGCTCTTGCCAGAGAACATAAACCCACCCTGCAGGCTGCCCTGCTGGCCAGGCTGTGAGCCCAAGGGACCTGGCAAATTCAGCTCGTGTTTCATCCCTTCTGCTCCCCGCAGGATGACCCAAACCCATCAGGAGGCATTAGGACACCCCCAAGCCTCCACTTCTCCACTCCTTCCCCTGGGTGGCTATGGGGATACCATGGGGACATATTTCTCAGGCTGCCGCAGAGGAGTGATGGCTCTGTCAGCCTCCCTCGGCCTGCCTGCGCCTTCCCTTATTTATTCCCCACTTTGAGCTGCGGCGTGTGGCTGCTGGAGCATTTGGAAGTTTGTGTAAAGGTTTTATTGCTTCATTTTTAACCTCTGCACAAATGCCTACATCATTAGCTTGGGTTTTTTCACCCTGGATCACACCCCCTCTGTGCTTTTCTCCTCCTGGGCATCTCCACACCCCTCTCCCTGTCAGGCAAAGTGGAATGGGGACCTGGAGGGGGAGATTTATTAGTGCTGAATGATTTTTCTCAAGGAGGAGGTAGGTCTGGGTTTTTTCCATGGCATATGCAAAGACGTGCACACACAAGGTCTGGTTCTCCACCACTCACTTCATCCCCATGTGCTGACTCCTCAGCTGCAAACAAACCCACCCCAGCTCCTCTGGCACAGCCCATGGGTTGCTGTGGGGGCAGCACTGCAAAGCCATGGCACACACACCAGTATCCAAATCTGCCCATTGAGGGATACCTGGCACACGCAGCCCGCTTTCACCGTGAAAACACCAAAGCCTGGCTTGGAAAACCAAAGCTGTGACCAAGACCAGAGCCACCACTTCCCTCAGCCCGCTGGGACATCTGCTGGAGCGCAGACTTGTGACAGGCCGTGGCTGACAAGCTGTGCATTACCACTCATTTGTGATGCCCTGCTTTAAATTCCCATCACCATGAGCCTACCCACCCCATTCCACTGGGGCAATGACCATGACAAACCCTACAGGGAGGGAAGCTGGAGCTGGGCTGTGTCACCAACAGCCCCAAGTCCCCGTCCCCAAGGAGAAGCTGCAGGAGATGCAGCCCCATCTCAGGAGCAGAGACCCCTTCACCACCTTCATTTCACATCTAAACCCACCACAGCAAAACATCTGGTCACATCCCATGCAACCAAGAGGTTAAAAAAGTGCAGGTGTTGCAAAATTTATCATGCCCTGGCATTCCTGTCTGATCTCCTTGCTTTTCCACAGGCCATAAAGAAGCAGCATGGATTTCCTTCTTCCTTTTGGAGATGTGCTCCTGCAGCCCTGGGTACACACACAGGCCATTTTGCCCTCACCCTGGCTGGGCTTAGCACAATTTTCCTGGTTTGAAAACACCCCTTGTCCTTGTCAGCAGGTCTAACCCCCAGCCAGGTACACAGCACGTAGGGACACACCAGCAGTGACTTGGCACTCCAACAAACTCTCGATTCCTTGGACTTCAGAGGCCACTTTGCTGCCACCAGTGGCAAAACTCCACCCCCAGGAACAGCGTGCTCAGCGTTTCTGATCATCTCAGACCATGTCTTCAAGGTGGGGGATAAAGATATGCAGAGCAAAATTCTTCCGAAGTAGGAATTCTGCCTCTGCAAATATTAGCGATGCAGGCGTCGTATCGGGGATTATCCACCGTCATGGCGTGTAGAGGGAAGATGGATTTCAAGATGATAATAGGAATGACACACGTTGCTTTTTCCCCTTTCTGCTGACACACAATTTAGCAGTCACTGCAGATTTTTCTTCCCATTTAAAATTTCCGTTTAATAGCCAAGGAGCTCATGTTAATTCAGATGATCTTTCCCGCAGCACGACGAGGAAGGGTTCCTCTTCTAGAAGCATTTTTTCCAGTCTCAGTGGCTGTGGCTAATAAAAAAATATCTCCTGTGGCTTCACAAAGGCCATAGAGAACGTGTCCTTAACCACACTATCAAAACTGCACTTGACCCAAGGTTGGGCAGAGTCAACAGTGTTTAAAAATTAGACTCTCCTAATAGCACCTCCTCCTAGGAGGGATCCAAGGAGGTTTCTCAACGTATTGTCAGGGTTGAAGGGAATGCAGTGAGTGTCCTCCTCGCTGCCATCCTGTCCCTGAGGCAGGATCCCCATGGCAGGCAGGGCAGGCCTGTGGAGGCAGCACGACGGGATACAGGGACATGGGGCAGCAGGGCTGGAACACCAACAGGCATCCCCAGCTCAGGGGGACGTGCTCCCCTGTCCTCCCCTGCAAACCTCACCCTCAGAGGCTTGGGCAAGACAGGGGATATTTCACATGTGCTTCTCGATTTTATTCCAACTTTCCCATTTCCCCTTCCCCTGAGCGTGCCCTAACCCAAAGCCCTGCTGAACACAGGGTGTGGGATAACCCTGGCCCTCCCAGCAGGAGAGGGGAGCAGGGCTATGGCCTCCCCGATCTCCAGCTCTCCCCACGTGCCAGGGAAGGTGTTGTCTCGGCAGCTCACCCCAGATGGGAAATCGCATCTGCTTTTATTTATGTATTTTTCCAACCAAGTGTAGCTGGCGGTCAGGAGAACCCACCGAGCAAACTTCCTTCTCACTTAAACAAACACCTAAACCATTACAAAATTCTCTCCCGTGCATTGCAGTTGCATATATTCACTTATCCTAGAGAGCAGAAAACATGGGGCATTGCTTAATTAAGGATGTGGGTGCAGAGGCTCCAGGAGCCGATTTCACATGCAAATCTCCCGGCTGTGAGCGCAGCCAGGGTACATAGGGAGCATATTAATGCTTTGTGCAGTGAGCCCCCTGCCTAAATCAGTGGCTAAACCCAGTCTGAGGGAAGGAACTCCTGTGCTGAGCAATCCTGCGTTTTCTGCTCTTGCTGGATTTTATTTATTTACCCAAAAGCATCCCACGGATGGAGCTAGAGAAGTGAGGGCATCTCCACACAGACCTCAGGGAATGTCAGTCCATTAGAAGTCCCTCCCTCATTCCTCTCCCTGCTCTGAAATAATGATATAAACCCAGCGTTTTCAACTTCTTTTTCCTTTTTTTTAATGGTGGGACATAATTTAGGTTATTGCCAAGAACTGCAAATTGTTTACCAGCCTTGTGCAAACAAAGACTCGGATCAGCCACGGAAGCACAGCCCTGAGGCTTTCCAGCAACCCGGAATTCTTTAATTACTTAACAAAAGCTCAGTCTTACTTTTTTCTTTTTTTTTTTTTTTCCTTCAGCTGTTAAGTTGGAAAACCACAGTCCTGGATGCCTTCCCTACCACACGCTGCTAAAAACCTCGTTTAGCAATGATTTTGCCAAAGTAGTTCCCCAGCTGGGATTGAAGCAGGGCTGAAGCTGTGCTCCATCAGGAAGAGCTGCCTGGAACCAGCAAAACGGCCCTGGCAGGAACTTTCCTGGGGGAAAAAGTTTCTCCTGAACACACACAAGTGCTCGTGGACACATGGAATGAGCATCTCCTGCATAGCCTGGCAGCTTGCAGGGAGCATCCTCTAATTCCTCTCCGATTTCGTGCCTCGATCTTTGCTCAGACCTGGCTTTGGCCACCCCAGGAAGTGTTTTGGAGACAAGCAGACAGATGAGTTTCCACAAACGTAATGGCACAGGAGAGCGGGTACTGGGAAAGCACATTGTAGCTCTCACAGGCAGAACCCATCACTCCTCCAGCAGCAAGAGGAGGGAGAAAGGCATCACCATCCTTTAGCTCTCACCTCACACAGGCACCAGCCCACTGCAGTCAGGGAACAGCAAGGCACGCGGAAGGTAGAGTTCACTAAAATTTTGTAAGATGCCTTATTTTTACCATCTTGAAAAAGCCTCCAGACCCTTTTCATTGAAAAAAATAATCTGCACATTTGGGAAAAAAAAAAAAACCCACAAACTTTTTTAAAAAGGAGCCAAATTTGCATGGCATTAACTGAGGAGCAGTTCAAGGTGCAGAATAATTCACTGACAGTCTTGGGGAGGCGTCTGTGGAGGGTAAATAAGGCTCGTGCACAGCCGGCTCAGTGTAAGCTGTCATTGCAGCCAAGGCATCAGTCAGGAGAAAAACATAACGTTGGCGGATCTCAGAATACATAAATAAAACATGCTTACCATTTGCCATCAGCGAAAAAGTTTAAAAAAAATAAAAAAGCTGCCTTTCGAGCTCCCTCCCCTCCCCCCCCCCCCGCCCTTATCTTTACTACTTCTCCTTGTAGCATAAATTCAGTTTTCAACATCTCTGTTTTCCGACTTCCAAATGGACTCTAAGGAAAAGGGGGAAGGATGGAAAACAAACCCGAAAGTTTGGCGAAGCTGTGAAAATGCCAGCTCAGCACAGAGACAGCATCAGCCTCATCACAGCCCCAGGTGGTGATTCCTGGGGTTTGGGAAGAGCGGGAAAGGCATGGCAGGGTGGGCCAGGATGGGCTGAGCTCTCAGCATGCTGCAGGAACCCCGATTTTCCAGCCTGGACCCTGGACAGCCGTGACACCGATGGCATCTCCCAGCCCTCTGGCAAATAAACCCATCAATCCCCAATCAAATCCCTGGCAGCACCAGAGTCACAGTCAAATGCAGTGGATTGATTTGCCATAAGTCATATTTACTGTCTCAGCCACAAATGTGTCAAACCCAATCTTTTTAACTGTAAATAATGCCAGAAATTCTCCTTTTTTTAGAAGCCTCCACTACAGAACCTCCAACAGAGAATAGGAAGCACTGTGTTAAAGTGTGGGGGTGTCAGGGCTGTGTTTACAGAAAGATCTGATCCAGACAAGTTTTGCTTCTTCCTCTGGGATCTACTGTGGGTGGGGAGGCCAGGAGGGAGGTGGGATGGTGGCAGCTGCAGGACAACCCAGGCTTTGTGCAGGAGGAAGGTGCAGGCGAGACCCCACACACGGCACTCCCCAGCAGAGAGTGGAAGGTCAGGAGGGAGGGCTGATACTGCCTTGCACTGCGTTTGTTTTTCCTTCAGCTCCTGGGGGAATTGCACATCTAGAACCACCTGACACTGCTTTTTGGGATGGTTTGATAAAGCTCAAGGCAAGTGGCTTTGAGATGGAGCCTGCCCACTGCCAGCCTCTGCCTGCTCTGCCCCACATCCTGAGTGCTGCCAGACCTGCAGAGCTCCCTGTGGCTGTGTGGATCTCTGCCTCACAAACAGGGCTTTGGGCAGTGCATTGCTCACTGCGGCCATTGCATCCAGCTTGTTCAGGGTCTTGGTTCCCACTAAAACAGCCAGAGCAGCACCAAACTCGGTGCGCTGCCTAATACTCTGCTCTGCATCACGTCCGTGAGTCAAACGCATCTGTCTCCAAAGTGCACTCCCCGGGTTGCTGCCAGACCAGCGAGAGACAGGACTGCAGTAATTGATGTCAAACTGCCCTTCCTGCCAAGGTTCCGGGGCTGATCTGACAGTACCAATGGAAATCACAGCTTAGGTTTAGGAGAAAGCTCTCCCCCAGAAGGGCCTGAGCTCCTGTCCTCCCCCTGCCTATTTGAGCAGTGTTGGGAAACATCTCCTGCCACATTGCTCACCTCCTCCCCATCTGTCAGGACCGTCTTGATGGTGTTTCCCTCCTCCCCTCTCCTTTATTTGCACCCATTTCTCTTTCCATCATTCTCCCATCTCTGCTGACAGGATCAAAGCTCTCCCCCCAAACCCATCTAATCACAGACAATCATTCCCCTTTCCCTGCAGTTACACAAGAAAATCGGGGTGTGAGGCTGCAGGAGTGTCCCTTTGGCACATGGGCCAGAGCACCAGTCCCTTCCTCCGTTCCTCCCCAGCCTCTCACTGTCCCACCACAGGCATCACCAGTCAAAGCTCCATGTCCAAATCCACCAAATGACGCCCACAGCTGGGAGAAGCAGTGGGTTATAAAGGTGAGTTTTCCTCCAGCTTTCTGCAGCACAAAGCTCAGCCCTGAGCTGAGGAGCCCTGGGCCTCCATCACAAGGCTTTGCCTGTAGAGTGCCTGGCTGATCCCACTTCATCAGTTCTGTGTTGCCTGCAGAGCCCACAGAGGCATCCATCAGAATCCTGTCCCAGCCATGACCCACAGCCATCCCTGCTGGCCATCCCAACAGGACACTTGTTCTCATTGCCAAAGACCACCTTGGGACACAGTGACCTTGCTCCCACCCGGCTCAAAATGGATTCTTTTGGGCACAGGACACATTCACAGAGGATCTGAGTTTCTCCTGCTGTTACATAAATGCTGAAGCAAAGCCAAGCCTCTGCAGCAAGTGGAGGAGCTGCTGCTCTCTTGTGCTTGCGGTGGAGGGAAGGGCTCAGAGAATCACAAAATAAGCTGAGTTGGAAGGGAGGCACAGGGACTGAGTCCAGCTCCTGTCCAGTCCGTGCTGTAGACATCAGCATTCACTTCATGATATGGTTTAGTGGTGTCCATTCAGAGGTTGGGCTTGGGCATCTTTTCCAGCCATAATAATTCTGTGAGTCCATGATTTTGCGTCTGCCTGACCTCCCACCTGCCCTGGTACAACTCAACCACCACCCACTCTGAAACCTCTCTGCCCAGCTCTGGGTTCCCCTCAGGATTAAATTGCAGGAGCTGTAGATGGGAGTTCACACCGGAAATCAGAAATAAGGGCGCTGCTTTGTGAAATTCCAGCTCAGTGATGCTCTCCCTGATCATTAAAGCCAGCATCCTTTCAAGATGAGCACAAATCTCCCATTAAACATGCTCCAAACCAGAAGGCACACAATGGAGGTAGCAATTAGGAGCAATTGCTGCATAGACAGAAAAATAGTTGATTGGTATTTCTTTGGAAAAGCAACCGGGAGAGCAACCGAGCTGGGGTGGAACAGGCTCCCTGGACGTCCCTCTCATCTGGACATTTTACACAGTTTTATATGGGGATAGAAGTAAACAAAAATGGGTCTGTGTTGAATTTTGTTTGCTAAATGTTGAAAGGTGGGAGCAGCAGAAAGCCTTGGGAAAGGACACTCCAGGTGGGAAGGACAGGATGGCTCTGCCCGGACTGAGGACAATTTCAGTGTCTACCTCTATAAATGCCACTTCCAAGCACCCAAAACTCTGCTCCAGTGGGGCAAGTCATGGCCTGATGCATAATTTCTTTATTTTTTCAACAGGTTTTCCAATTTGTGTCATGCCCAGCATCTCCTGGGCTTTGTCTGGGAGCTGGTGGTGGCACAGGAACGTGGGCTCTGCCCCTCCTGGTGTTACCTGTTTGTGGAGGATGTCCCTCACTGGAGCAGGCTGGACACACATATTCACTGTTGCATATTCAACAGCACCAGTTTGCCTCCTGAACTCTAATTTACTCAAGGTCTCTATGGGATCCTAAATGGACTTCGAGATATTTAATAAATGGACCATTAGTATTCCCTTGGTTTTCCGTGCTCAGCAGTGTCAACATGTTTCTAATGTAAACCCTGGGGCAGAGCTTCCCAAACGAACCAGGTTCTCTCCCTGGATCTCAAACCAAGCCTCCTCCTTTCCTCTGCTGCACCAGACCAAAGCCAGGCTGACACAGCCACGGGAGCGGATATGAAACCCCAAAAAGCTCATGCATGAGATCCTCACAGCAGCAAAGCCTTTCTTTAAATCAAATAAAGAAGACAGCCCCTTCCTTCCACCCACTGGCAAAGTTTAAACTCCGAGGACAAAGTCTGCCACCAATTAAAAAGAAAAACGCGCTGCGCTCAAGGATGCAGAGGGGAGATGGTGGCGGTGGATGAAGCACAGCAGTGAGGGACGAGCACGCTTGGACGCTTGATTTAATTTGGGCTGAGAATTACACGCTTATCTACATTTTCTTGCCGGGCTAATTGGAAATTTCACAGCTTTTCAGGGGTGGCCCACGGACGATTACCGAGGCACCTGGTGCTGCCGGCCCCGGCAGCGCGGCGGGGCGGGATGCGGGGGCTCAGAGCCCCGAGGAGCCGGAGAGCAGGACAAGGGCGAGGTGCCCCTGCCCCGGGGTGGAGAGAGAAAGAGGAGAGCAGCCCTTCCTGCCTCCCTGCCGCGGGGCCGCTCGTGTGGCTGGGAAACAGCCTAACGCAAACACTAATTACCCTCATCCCGATACAGTCTGAACTGCCTACGCTCGGCTTCGCAACTGTGGCGTTTCTTTCCCGTCTCCGGCGGGGTGTGATTCTATTTAGGAGGGAGCAAACGCAAGAGGCTGTGCTGGAGCCGCGGCACGTGTGAAGGAGGTAATGCTTTAGAGGCTGCTTTCCTGTTATCTCACACCTCACTCACCACATAATCAGACATGAATCCAATATGCAAAGGAGACGCTGCATTTAAAAAAAAAAAAAAAAAAAAAAAGCACTTGGAAGTTGCTTATAGTTTTGTTCCGTACAGACAGCACTGATCTCCCAAAACATTGGCATTTCAAGGTGCAAATGAGCCTTTCCTGCCTCTTGCAGGCTTTTCTAGCGCTTCGACTCCTTGTAAGCGAGGTTAAAGAAGGTGTGAGAGGCACTTAATTACAAACACACCGAACTCCTTTGACAAGTCCAAATGAGAGTTTGCCTAAGCAAGAATCATTTCAATCCCAGCACAGAGCCACCACAGGCTCTAAACCATGCACGGGGAGGTGAAGGCAGAATAATTGAAATTAAAGTCAGGGGAAACAAGTCCTTTCACTGCAAAGTTCATCAAGGAGAGTTGCTGTTTTTATACAAAGCTACTGATCTCAAGGGACGGAAGAGTTTGCAGATCCAGTGAGGGGAAAACACAGAAAATTTGCTCAGAAGTCTGAAACACAGACTGAAATTAATAGTATGGGAACTAACGCTTGGGTGAGTACTGCAAGAAATAGCCACTGAATTTGGAAGCTGAATTTTTAAACACACTCACCTCATTTAGGCTGTTCCTCTCCTCACATTCACTTCCCATGAATATTCAAGCAGAGCAGAGAATTCGCTGGCAGGAATATTAGCGAGAGCAGTGCCAATATCAGAGCATATATTAGCCAGTCCTGGAAGGGATTCACAGGGAAGCGCATTCCAGAGCTGTAATTGCACTCGTTGGTGCCCGTTCAGCAGGGCCTGGCAGTGCCCTGGCAGTGCTGGAGCTGGGGCTGGGCACGGAGCTGAGCAGGGAGCCAGGCAGCTCCCGGGGCCATTCGGGGCTCTGGCACCTCCTCAGACCCCGAGCATCCCCAAAGGGACTGGCAGCCCCAGGCAAAAGCGCAAAAACCACGGTGGGATAAAGGAGGCTGCGAAACAGAAGCCAGGAGAGCCTCACCTCCAAAACTCCTTCCCACCCAAGCTGTTCTGTGCCCATCCCAGGATGGGGACAGCCGGAGAAGAGCAGGACACACTGCGGGGACAGGGGACTGATGATCCCATTGAGTCGTTCATATTGATGAAGATGAAACCTGCCAGTGCTCTAGCACATCCCATTCTCCTCAGATGTGAATGGAGCACATTTGTCCCCCCATGGCAGCAAAAATTTATTGATGCTTTTGATGCCTTTTGCTCAGCACACTCCAATTTCTCTGTCCAGCAGAGTGTTACGTGGAAATGCAGACTGAAAGCCATGAAAAACCCTCAGTGGGACAGGGCTGAAGGATTGTCCTCACAGCATTCACAGAATGGGGTCTGCAGAACAAAATTTAAGGGATTTTCTCCTGTGTAGTCACACCTCAAGCCCACTCCCACCCACCTGCCCTCTCCCCCAGCCAGCTGAAAGCACGTTTTTCCTAAAGAGGAAGGAGGGTTGGCCCAGCATTCCCTATTTTTGGCAACATCCATATACCTTGGACAGCCCATAGCCAATGAATTACATGACACGCTGAGGGAAGTGGCACTGAACATATGGCTCTGCAGTGTGATATATTCAGAGAAGTTTGATTTAAAGGTAGCAGGGAGGTAGGTGCAGGTCCCACAATCTGTTTAGGGGAGACCTAAATTCTTTCAAATTATTTTGAGGCTATTTGCAGTGCAATCAAATGTGACACCAAGCCAAGCTCAATGATACCAGTGCTGAGAGCATGGGGATGACACCAAAGAAAACTGCAGGAGGTGCTCAGGTGTGTCTGAACTGGGCTCAGATGGGACTTTCCCACTGCTCAGAGGTCACACCACAGAAAGAGGCCCTGGTGCTGCTCATGCTGGAAGTCTGGGTCAATGTCAAGCAGTATTCAGGGCTTTTTTTGAGCTCCCAAAACTTAAAATAAACAAACAAATAAAACATCTTTAAACAAATTTAAAAAATAAGCATCAGAGACCATGTGCAATGTCCCCACGTGTGCTGACTCCTGCCCAGGAGCAGGAGGGAGCCAGTGCTGAGCCTCCAGCCTGCAGCAGGGACCTGACAGGCTACTCCATGTAAGGTTTAAAAGAAATAATTAGGTACAGTAGTTTAAAACACACACAGCAGCGTTCTGCTGGTGGGATGACCTTAATTAGGCTGTAAAGTGTGGAAAACGTTAATGGGAAACAGTGCCTGCCTGGAGATGATAAATAAAATGCATTCATCTCTAAGTACAGAGTTGGCAATTCTTTGTTTGGAGGAAAACATATGATTAAATGTAATCCAGCAGTAAATATAGCACAGCTCCCCTGTCATCTGCTGTGGGACAGGTTAGTCAGGCAGATCTCTGCCTCCAGTGCAGGACCAGCTGCATGGAGCTTCAGGTCAGTTCTACACAGAAGCTTGTGACTGTCCTTCCCAGCCTCAAAGCTGGGGTCTTTGCTGACACTGATGTGCTGCTAGGGAGGCAGAGGGAGATTTCCTTGGAAAATTCCACTTGAACTGACAGATCCCACAATGGAGGTCATCACTCACCTGCCTGTGTCACCTCCCTCTTTCCCCTTGTGCCACCGGCTGCCCCTGGCAGCCCCATGCGGTTCCTCCAGGGCACAGCCCCAGCCGCATTTCCTCAGGGCTTCCATTGCAGCAGCCCCAAAGCTTGGAGGGCCAGTGCATGGTGCCAACGCACCCTGAGGACACCTGGGGCCGGGTGGAGCCTTGGTTTTAACACCTGCTCATGGCCAGCCTGGCTAGAAACTGATTGTTTGCAGAGCAGGGGTTCATCACTGGAGTTGTTCAATGCAATTACATTTTCTAGGGCTCATCTGGGAGAGCAAAGGTGACTCTCTGCAAGAGCAGGAGGAAGGAGGATTTCAGCACTGGTGTATCCCAGGGGTTTGCAGGTGGTTTCCCCAGCAAGGCATGCTGGCAGCATATGCATCATCTTCACATCACACAGCTGGGGAATGGATTTTTCCCCCTCACAAAGCCCCTTTCCTCCCTCTTTAAATGTGTCCTCAGTGACTCCATCTGCAGTTAATGGGGCCACTGTGTCTGGCACACCCCCTCACTGCTGCCCCTTGCTTGGGGAACAGAGGGGAAAGCAAGCAGGGAATTTATTTTGTTGGTTTTGCCATTAAGTGATATCCACACATCTGAGGAAGTCAGAATGTCTTGGTGAAGGAGCCCTCAGTGAGCAGGGCTCAGTATTTCTCATTCCCACCATTCCCACATCCGCAGGGTGTTTTGCTGGCCCCCTTCCCCTCTCATCTCTTAGTCTCCAGCGCTCCTGTGCCTTTCATTTTCACCCCTGTGTCTCTCAAAGCTAAAGAAAACCTGGGATAGTCCCACACCTCTGTTCCCAGGAGTACACACTAAATGCTAGGAGATGGGCAAACACAGCATCAACATCAGCTTTGCAGGCTACAGGCAAGAAACCTGGAGCAGAGTGTCTGCCTGGGTGTACATTTTTTAATTGCTCACATCCCTCCTTTTCACCCAGAAGTGCTTTCTCTGTCCAAACTGCAGCGTTGGTTTTGCATGACACGTGCTTGTTTTGGGATGTGTTCTAAGGGACTTCTCTGCAGATATATGCATTAAATTCCTTTCCAATTCGTGCTTGTTTGGTACGAGAAGCCTGTTATCATACACCAGATGGAGCTAAATAAAAATACCATGAGTGCTGCAGTATATTGATGTGATAGATATATAATAATTAGATGTGCTGTAAAGCTATTAAGGCTGCAAATCTGAAGTATCTATTATATTTTCCCCATTTCTATTTCCACAACATCCCTCATAGCATGGTGACAACTGGCAGTGTTAACATCCACATACATCTTTTTTTTTTCGGGCGCAAAGAAGCTGCAATATCTGCAGGATTTATCTCAGTGTGACTCGGTCTATCTGATAATAACAGAACGAAAGCAAAGCCCTCTCCCTGCACAGGAGAACTGGGCCTGGGGGGATTCCTCCCAGCCCGTGGGAGCAGCAGAGCATCCGTGCTGTGAGGATGGGCAGGGCCGGAGGGACGGCGGCCGGAGCATCCGGGGACGGCGTTTCTGGGGGGGAAACCAGACACACACCAGGCAAAGGTTTGCAGAGCGTGGGGACACTGCTCCCTGCCTGCAGGCAGCGGGAAGACAAGCTCCGAGCTGTGGATGCCAGCGGCTCCTCACGGATTCCTCGGGGCTCTAGGGCCCCATTCCAGCGGCAGACTCAGCTCGAAGGGAGTGGGGCATGTCTGAGCCAGCACGGGGGAACGAGCCACCTGCCTCTGGCGGGTCCGCTGGAAAAAACATCCCTGAAACAGCACGTCTCTCCTGCATTTTCCCCTCCAGTATCCCTTAAATCAAGGGAGCAGCACCCCCAGGCTTGCACCGGATGGCTCAGGCAGCAGCAGCAGCCAAATGTGCAGGGGGATGAGCTGCCAAAGCATTTACTCTACTTGTGTGGAGAGATGGCAGCTGGCAGGGGGTGCCCTGGCTGGGGCTTCAGCCCTGGAGCATCCCTACGAGGCTTTGGTGGAAAACCACCCACGCCTGGCGCTTCTCCTCTGCTCCCAGTCCACATCCCACACTCCTGCCCCTGCAGCCAAGGGCACCTGGACTCACTTTGCTGTGCCAGAAATGCCACCCCCCACCCTGCTGCCCCCATTCCCTGGCAGGGGAAGCAGCTTCCCAGCCCTGGTTGGTGCCAGGCACCAGCCCCAGCACAGCCACCCCTTATCCATTGGCTTTTCCAAGTGCCTTTGGGCTGTTGGGTTGGCATTTCTCCCCTGAAACACTGGATTTTGTAGCTACCCTGTCATCGATGATGAGTGGGCTCTATTTTAAATCACCCTTTATGTTATTCAAAAAAAACCCATGCCACTTCCAAGAAAAACATAATGAAAACCCCACAAAAAAACACCTCAGGAGCCCTGTGCCAGCTCCATGCAGAGCGTTCGTAGAATCACAGAATCATTAAACTTGGAAAATGCCTCCAAGATCATCAAGCCCAACCAAACACCACCTTGCCCATTAAACCCTATTGTGAAGTGCCACATTTTCTCATTTTTCCAGTGCCAGAGTTCCTGGAGCTCTAGGCTCTTTGGCTCTCTCTAGCCTAACCCTCAGCCTCACCCTAATCCCAGCTCCTTAAAAAGTAAAGGGGAAAGTGAGTGTTTTCTGCAAACACAGCTTTCAAATAAGTCTTAATTTAAGTAATTGAAGAGGCAGCATTTGGTTTTTTTCCTCTCATTTTTATTTTCCTACCAGCTTCCCTGTCAGTTTAACTCACAGGTAATATGTTTTTTTCATCAGTGAGCTGGGGGCATGTCTGTGTCATGCCATGGGCTCTGGAGCCCTGAAGATGCTTCAGGATCTTGGCACCTCTGTCCAAGACCCATGGGATTGGTCCCATCCTACCCGTCTTGGATGATATTTCTGCCCTCCTGAGACAGTGTCCCCCCTCACTGCCAGTCTGCAGGGGCTACCTTCACCTAAACAGCCCTCCCTTTCCCCAGAGCTGCAGCCAAACCTCCAGAGTTTCTGCTTTCAGTTTTTAAAGAGCTTTGGGATACATTAGATAGGATAAAAATTTTATAAGGGAAACATTATATACACTTTTATACGTATAACCCTCATGTTTCAGGGTAAAAGGCCGGGGGTAAAGGAAGAACTCCTCCACTGGGTGCATGAGAGCCTAATTGCTATAGATTTTATGTGATAAGTTTTTAATAAAACCTCCAAACTTTCCTGAAGGCTCACACACTAAAAAAAAACAAAGCCTCATGGCACAGGACACCTGGGCTTGGCGCTGTTCACCGTCAGCCACAGAAGATTGGAGGGAACTGCCTGCCCACAATCCTGGGAAAGCACCTGGGCACGGCGCTGCCATAGACACGGTGGGATGGGAGCTGAGGAGGGGTCGGGCACAGCCCATCCCTGCCTGCCCGAGCAGATGGGCCCCCCTGCTCCCACACAACCCCCTCCTCCAGCCCCGCGCTCTTCCTACAAGCAAACACAGCCAACAAACCTGTTTACACTGGAGTTGTGAACGGTGTCACATCCCCTAAGTGTCTTAAAGTAATACTTGATGATATTCTCTCCTTCAGTAAACATATTGATTAGATTACAAATAAGATTACGACTAAACACGGCCCTTTGCGGAGCGCGAGGCAGCACCGCAGCTTCCTCCTGTCAAGCAGGTTCGAGTTCATTTGTTACAGAAGCTCTTGATTATTGTGATTTAATGTGACTCTGCTCTTCCTCCCCCACGGGGACACCAAACAATTAGTGGCTGCATTTTGGGGTGATTATAACATACCTTGGGGGTGTTCAGGAGGCAATTAAAGAGCAAAGGACTTAACGACGTAGAAAACAGCGATTCCCTGACAGCGCGCTGCCCGTGGGGTGGTTTGACCCGGAGTCCATGCAGCAGCCAGGGCTGGGACATGACAGCGCTGGCAGCCAGGACCCAGCCAGCCCCTGAGCCCCAGGGTGACGTTAGAGTGTGGCTTTGGGAGCACCTTGGAGGCTGACAGTGACTTGGGCACCCAGGGAGATGGGAAAAGGGGCAGACTGAGCCCTCTGATTGCTGCCAGCAGCATGAGTGGATGGAGGGATGGAAGGAGGGAGGGAGGGATGGAAGGATAGAGGGATGGAGGGATGGATGGATGGATAGGTGGGTGGATGGGTAGATGGATGGATGGATGGATGGATGGATGGGCGGGATGCAAGCAGGGTCACCCCACTGCTGTCCCCACAGCCTGGCCCTGCGCCTGTCTCTCTCCATCACTGTATTCCTTGCTGATGGATGAGGGCAGGGAAATCCCTCTGGTGCGCAGCTCAGCACAGATTAACTGGGATTTAGGGCCAAGGGCCCCAGGGATCCTGGATGGATCCAGGCAGCTGGGAAGCCCACACGCGCAGGGGTTGGGGTTGGGGTTAGGGTAAGGGCAGGAAGCAGCAGTGAAGCTGATTAGGGGAGGAACCCGGACAGACCCTGCTCTGCAGCCCCGCAGTCCCAAAGCACATTCCTGGGATAGCTGGAATTTTTTACCTCCAGCACCCACATCTCCTGGCTCAGCTTACCTCCAGCCTCTCCAAACACAACTCACGTGGACCCTCATGTATTTGCAACTTGCAGGAATTGCAGCACTTGAAAGAAAGGGGGAAATTAAGAGGTGATGGTTAACATGTTGGTTCTGGGTGTACTGTGCTTCTCGACACCGATTTTCTTACAACTTGCCATCGCCAGAAGTTCCCTCTGAACATCTCTGTCCTGTTTGTAAATGTTTCTAATCTACAGTTTCATTTACTTCTACACTTTTCACCTCAGCTTGTACCTGCCTTTGTTCTTGTAGCTCACAGACATTTGCTCCACTCAGGGACTGTGCCCCCCAAAAGACTTAAATACATAAACAGTCTGGGGCAGCCATTCTGATCAAACCCGGCTGAAGCACACAGTGCTCTCTCCCCATTCCTTTTCTTTAAATTAATTATTTTTAATTGGAGTTGGGGCGGGGGGTGTTTCCTTCCACATCATCCAAGCTCTTTTCTCCCCTCCCCACCTTCCATTATTTAGCAGTCAGCAAATGAATAATTCGTACTTTGCATTAAGCAGAAAAAAAAAAAAGCATTGATTGCCCCCACCGCGGGCGGTGGTTTGGGCAGGGCTGTGTTTCCCTGCGGGGAATGGAGCGGGACCAAGGCGGGGATGGAGCCGGGATGGAGCGGGGGATGGAGCGGGGATGGGGCTGGGGATGGAGTGGGACCAAGGTGGGGATGGAGCCG